>MU972920.1:0-236421 GCA_038497805.1 Lipomyces mesembrius
AAAGAACTCCGAAAGGAGAGTGAAAAAGGACGTGAAATTGTTGAAAGGGAAGTGCTTGAGATCAGTCTTAAGGTTTAGTGATCAGTCTTCCTTTTAGATAGTGCATCCAATTTCTCTGGTAAGAAATTCGGTTGTCTCTTTAACGAAGAGTAACATCGGCTCGCCCTCGATTTTTGACATTAGCGCACCAAGTGCATCATGCTCGCCGCTGGAACTAGGAGTCAGTACGGCCGACACGCCCTCCAAATTTTGATAAATGCTCATGCGCTTATCCCGACGCCAGAGAACACGGTTACTCGGGTCAGTTAGAGGTTTAGTGCTACGGAAGCCAATTCCCAGCTGCGCTTTTGATATGTACTTGTCACCAACTGCTATAATAGTAAACGTTAGTGCTCTAACTTATTAATGGCTTGCGAGTCAGGCATTAAGAGCCGTATTGCAGTATAAACTTACTTTCGTTCCCATTAGGGGTCGTAGAGGTGTAAGGAGGTGTTCCATTTGCAATTGACAAGTGAAGAGCATCAAGCAGGTCCTGTTCCGACAAGAACCACATTCCAGTTGTCCTCATATTGTTTTCTACAGAGACGTTTTGGGATACGTATCCTATCTGCCATTACTCCAACATCGAGCACTGATGCGGGAAGGCCTAGGCTGTGACGATATTGGACGAAGGCATCTTGAAACGTGTTACCCGCAGCGTAGCTAGAGGTAACCGATTATTAGTGTTTACTTGACTTGAATAGGAGGTATTGAGGTAGAAAATTCCTGCAGCTTGCTTACTTGGAGTGATGTGCGGCTCCAAAGCATCCCAAAGCCGAGGAGAACATGACGAAAAACTCTAGTCCCCCCTCTCTGCCGAGGCCATTAACTTCGTGCTTGGATTCCATCAATGCGTTGTGTAAATTCCATGTTCCGTCAACCTTCGGCTCAATAGCCGTCATCCAGTCCTCATGACTCATTTTCATGATGGGAAGATCTCTCAACACCATCGACAATTGCATAACACCTCCAATATGTTTTCCTACCCTTGTAGCACAGGCAATAGCACGCCGACAATCTGCAATATTGGCGACAGAGCCCGACACTGCATCAACAGAGCAGCCTTGACATTCCAGTTCGGTGAAGAAAGCTTTATCAGCTGATGAAGTGCCAGCGGAGCGTGAGATGAATATCAAATGGCGAGCCCCGCACTCGATTAAGTAGTTAGCTATCGCGCGGCCTAAGCCACCGAGACCACCAGCTAGTAAGTAGGCCGAGTCAGGGCGCAAGTGAAAAGGTTGCTTTCGTGGAGCTATACTAAGGGAGGTTGGGGAAGAGATCTGACCTAACCCAGGATCAGGAAGCGAGACAACAAGTTTGCCAATATGCTGTCCTTTTTGCATATATCGAAATGCATTTTCTATGTCGCTAGCCGTAAACGCTTGTATTGGAGATATTGGTTTAATGTGGCCTTGACTATAGAGCGCGATGGTTTCGGAGAGGAGCCTGTTGTGATACGTCAACATGCAGCTCCACCTTGAAGGCCAAAGAGCCGATCATGCATTTGAGAATGAAGAAACGAGATAAAATGACTGACTCATGATACTGATCAGCTAATAAAGCCAGATTTACGCCGATGAAGCTCCTGTTTCCTTCGAAAAGATCCATGCTCAACTGAGCACGACCGATAAAGTCTCTTCGGCCGATTTCGATCATCTTTGATGGACATGTCAGCCTAGGGGCACTAGCTATAATGTGTGAAATATAGTACCTTTCCCCGGGATGCGACACATTTCCAAGACGCATGGAGTAATTCTCCAGACAGAGAATTCAGGACAACGTCAACTCCTTGGCCGCTAGTTACGCGCATAATATCTGGAAGGAAGACTCATCGCGAGAGTAGAAGATGTTAGCCTTAGGTATGCTAAACGTGTCAACAAGATACTGCGATTTTTCGTCGCTGCCGACAGTTGCGAAAATCTGTTTGAGTTCGTTAAGGATGATAACTTGTTATATGCATTCGCGTAGTGCAACTCACCTTTGCACCAATCATCTGGCAAAGTTGGATTGCAGCAATGCCTACTCCGCCGCATGCAGAATGGATTAAAATGGTCTGGCCCCTTCTTAAATGTGCCATCTTAATGAGGGAGTATATGACAGTGCTGTAGACGCATGGCATTGTAGCTGCATCCTGGAAGCTCAGGGAATCGGGAATCTTCACGCAACGTTGAGCAAGGGAGACTTTGCGTGTTGAGAAACAATTATCATCCATCGTCATGACTCTGTCGCCGACTTTCAAGTGTTTTACGTTACTACCGACGGCTTGAACTTGGCCTGCACCTTCGAGGCCAAGCCCGGCACCCTCGTCATCCACTATGCTCATAGTGACGAGGATATCCTTCATATGTCAGCATACTCTTGCGACAGAAATCTGATACGTGGGGGCTTTTTCAGCATACCTTAAAATTCATCCCCACAAAAAACTTGGGTTCGACGACAACTTCGTCCGCACCAAGGGCTCTAAGAGGATACCGTACCCAATTAAGTGAATGAAGCAAGCCAGGTCTGGCAATTTCAAGCTTGATAGGTTGCCTATGCGAATCTGTCATTGATGCAAGCTCTTCATTCACCGAGATCCAGTGATAGCGGCCGATGTAGATCTGCCTACTATGCAAGGCAAACTCCCAGTCGGGGTCAACCTGAGCGGTGATGTCCCTGCCCTGGAATTTATGAAAGACGTTAACAATTGCATCAAATGCATATGTATCAATGGTATCTAGCTCTAGTGTTGTCAGTGGGATCGATAGCTCACAGCGGATGGTTCTTGCCAACCCAAGGAACAAACTGTGGTCTGGATCCTCGGGTCTCATCTGTATTGATCTTGTAATCCACAGTATTCCGGAAGTGCCCAGATTATCGAGGAATGCCTTGAACTGTTCAAACTTATCCTTTGCTATATTGTTGATGAAAGGCTTCTCAAGATCTAAAAGTGAGATGATGTCCTGTGAAGGTCGGGGTATTTCGCCAAAATAACAACGGTCCACATGATAACCCTGAGCCACTAGAGCATTAGATATCTCTTCGATACCTACGGGTGTCCTTGCACTATGCTAACCCTTCGACTACAATCTCATACCCCAAGTTCAGTCCATAGTACCGTTTCATCTCTATATCCATCTCTCATAGTTTCCTACGTTTGAATACAATGGATTCTAATTCTCAAACAATAGCTTGACGTTCTATGAGTGTCGAAGGTCTCAAGGTCAGAGTCGAAGGTTTGCACTATATGTTACACTAGCTTGAAAGCAAGTAACTGTATATTTTTGAATATTACCTATGAGGACTCGACGGGGGACCAGCGTGTTCTTATGTGCATTCCTGCGCCCCCGTCCGACCCTCTACATCCAATGAAAACTTTTGCAAATAAACCCAAATGAACCAATAAAAGCATCAATATTATAAATAGAAATTAAAACCTTGCACGCGAACGGAAGGCGCGCCGACCGAGCCCCGACATCCGGTTCCGGCGGAGGACACTGACGGCTCGGAGGTTGCCGATGGGCACGAGACTCTCAGGACCTGATACTCAGGGGGTTCATCCTGCCTGACAAGGTTCAACACTGATCAGTGACATCAAAGTTACACTACTGTGACCGGCAATGCGTGGTCGCAACTGATAGGTGCGGTCGGGAATTCATTAGCACTGGCTTTGCCACCGACTGTCTTCGATATGGCTTGTCGATGTCTCGAATTTATTAAGAAAAACCGTTTGATGTTGTCTGAGTAACCCCCATCCAATGACGAAACCTTAGGAGCTGTGCTTCTCGACCATGCCCGACCGTGAAATATAAATACACCGATCAAGGCCATTGACTCGACAACCATTCTTCTTATATCCAAACGGCTATCTAGTTTTAAGGGCGTTGAGAAGACGGCCAATCGACTAGCTAAGATCTCGAGTATCAATACGACATAGAACGAAATCGTTAAAATGGCCAAGGGATTCGGTACTACGGATGGATGGGACATCACCTACTCTAATATAGAGGATCTGAAGTTAATCATAGGCAAAGGGGAGTTACAGTACCGACGTGATCGATATGTTCCTCACCAGGGCTTTGGGCAATGGCTAGCGCGGTTACTTACTTTCCGATGCTGGACAATGAGCTGCTTGGGATCAAGGGGTCTGGACAAGAAGGGTATGGGAGGATATCTTGCGGGCTGCAATTGCAAGGTACACATTTGTACTCAGAATAGGAGAATGACGGACAATCCATGTTCGCTTGACTGTTTGCCGGGATACACACGCCTGTTGTTCCCATTGATACCTTCAGCCTAGATCTCCTTCGGAGATACGCGGAAAGTAGGAGCAAATCTGGCTTTCATCCATCGAAACCGGGCGGCGATCATGGCTCAGGGTGGAAAGGGTCGACCAGGGTTTGACTGCTTTCTAGAAACGATATTGTACACAACATATATCTGATTTGTTTTTTATGAAGGCAGGATGGTTCTCAGTAACATTCGATGCCAACCTTTGGATTACATGACCATACCCGGCCTTCAATTCCAGTCTACGCACGGATTTGTCGGATTGCGCCATGCCGGATTTAAGCGCGGGATGAAGCTGTTTAGGCGATTGATCGGTTTGGACGCTCTCGTAGTTTGCAGCCGCCTACTAGTTCTAAGGGGGGTAGGCCGGTAGGGCTGCGTCGAATGCGTCCGCCATCCGCCATCGTAATTGTATCTGATACTAACTAAGCTAGTTGGCTAGCTATGTGACAATAAAACGAATATCCTCAAATGGCTCTGTCTGCTAGAGACTATCTCGCTATTCCAGCATCTGAAGTCTCTGTAGAGAGGATGTTCAACTCCGGCCGAGATCTGCTTGCAATAGGATGACATTCCGTTATGGGAGAAACCATGAGGAAGCTAATGCTCATCGACGATGTCTATAAACAATAGTGCGATGTGAATGTTAGCTTTCTTCTGAGGAATTTAATCCAGTTTTTCCAAACTTCAGATATGAATCTCCAAGTTTATATAGATAACCAGAATGCCATTCGAACACAGTATAATATAGTGAATATACACTCCTCAGCTACATTACTGTGAAACCATTGGGCCTACAGACATGACATTAAATACTGCACGCTCAACTACCAACTCGATCTTTCCAAATTCGATTATCCGCCTTATCCGCCAATTTGTGACCTGGAGGATATTTATTCGATATCCGCTTCCGCCATATCCGCCATCCGCCGACAGCCCTAGATAGACGGTTGATTAGCACAATGAGTGATGATAACAAGGAGAGCAATCTACTGATAACCTTAGAGAGCTCAGTGCTCAAATGGCCTTCTCGTCAAAAGTGGTCAAGGGGCGAGGAACATGGACGGCATATGTTAGTTAGTGCAATAGCGGAAAGCAGTAGACGCATATGAAGCTCGGGTGAGCCAGCTAACTTGAAACCATGTATATGGGTAGTGGCTTCTCCGGAGATAGTGGAGAATCAGGTCTCTCATAGCCGGGAGGCTCTATATGTACCTTTAACAACTTATTAAATAAGTAAATAAATATTGATTTTTTTTTGATAATTCCTAGTTACATCGGCTTGGTTGATCATACTCATCAAAAAAAGTTGTCGTCATCGGAGAAACGCAGTGTATCCATTAGATATCATTTCATTGCGTATATTTACTAATAGAAGGCGTATTTAAATCCGTTAAATTCCTCCTGATATCACTCACATGTTGACGTTCTTCGACCATCCATTCCCTGACGTCCACGCCGTCCTCGATTTCCTTCTTACTAGGCATGTTGCCCCTCCGCATGAGAACCGCGCTCTTGGCCATGATAGGGTCCATGGCAACGGTCGCGACCGCCACGACTGTCTGTCCCTTGCAGTAGTACGCCGCGAACCTGGAATTTTCGGGCTCGCCTTTCAGTACGAGCGAGTCCCAGCCGCCGGTGGTGCTGCCGCAATAGCGCAGCTGCACGCCCACCGCAGACCAGAATATCGGAATGAATGACTTCGGCGTCAGTGGCTGTGACGACGCGAGCGAGTGCACGATCACGCGCGCGACGATGCGGCCGGCGTTCTGCGCGACGTTCCAGTGCTCGATGCGCGTATAGGTGCCCTTCTCAGGGTCTGAGCCTGGGCCGTGATACGGGTACGTGGCGATGTCGCCAATGGCAAAGACGTCGCCGCTCAGTCCGGACACGAGAAAGGACTCGTCCGTCTTGAGAGAGCCGTCCTTTTCGAGGCTGACAACCGGGTTATCCCTGAGGAAGTCGGTCGCGGGTCGCACACCCACGCCGAGAATGACAAGGTCGGCTGGCAGGACAGTGCCATCTTGGAGATTGACGGCGCCGACCTTGCTTGGGTCTGACTTGGACGGGGTCGCCTTCTCCACGCCTGCCGACATCTTGAACTTGACCCCGGATTTTTCCAGATTCTTCTGGAAGAGTTTACCGACTTCCTCGCCCAGGACACGTTCCAACGGCGTCTTCAACGTGTCGATGATGGTCACATCATTCCCCTTGGACAGGGCATTACCGACTTCCATACCGATGAAGGAGCTGCCGACGATTACGACCTTCTTGTTCTTTCCTCCCAATGCTGCCATGATGGCTCGCGCGTCGGTGACGAAGCGGAGGAGGAAGATGTTGCCCAGTTCCTGAAAGCCAGGCAGCGGAATCTGACGTGGAATACCGCCAGTCGCTAGGACAAGCTTCGTGTAGGGATAGGATTTTCCGGACTTCGCGGAGATGGTCTTCATGCCGAAATCGACGGAAGTCACCTCGTCCGAGATTATGTCGATAGAGGCTGCGTTGTACCATTCTTTCGGCCGCAACTCAATTTTCTTCGCATCTTGGACGAGCGCCTTAGACAGCTTTGTCCGGTCGAGTGGCAGGTTTGGTTCACAGGAAATGACAGTGATAGCACCCTTGAAGGTCAAGTCACGCAAGGTTTGCACGACACCAAACGTACCGCTTCCCCTGATGGCAGAATAATACGTCAGCAACCGACCCCCGCTGGGCTCAAATGTGCGTGACTTACCCTCCGATGACGACCACCTTCTCCGGCCCCTCGACGGCGCACTTGACATTTGTATCTCTCTGTCCGCCCTTGATTGCTGCCGGCTCGGCCCTGATGTACACGGCTCCATATTTCTCATAGACTTCGAACTTGTTCAACGCGCTGGGCGCAGGAGCGTCCTCGACATCTCCCGTACTGATATTGAAACACGCTGTCACTACGTCAGTTTTCCGCTCTCACGTCACCAATGCAAAGACAAACTGCAAAGAAAAGGTCTCTACCTCCATGCCATGCGCACGTTATGTGCCCATCGGGCGAGACGACTCCCAACTTCAGCGGCGCACCATAATGCGTACACTTATAATTGAGGGCATGCACCTCGTCGTTCACTCTAATGACAAGCACCTTGCTGCCCTCTATGCCCTCCACCTCGGACTCGACCTTGTCGAAGTTCCGGATATCGGTCAGCGACGAGATGTCCTTGAGCCTGAACTCCTGTGCCATCTTGATAGCGAATGTTGCTACTATGCTGCGGTGGACGTAGAAGAGAAGGAAAGGTTAGAGAGTCGCCAGGGAATGGTGGACGGATTGCTATTTAGAAGACTTGTGGGCGTAAAACCTTGAGACGCCGTGGATCGGAATTCATTCTGTTCAGAGAAAATGAGCGATGGCGGCCGGTGAAGTGCGGTTACCTTCGCTGCCAGGCGGAAGCGCCTCATCTTTACGTCATATGAAGCTAAAAGTATGATAACGCGCCTCTATGTCACAACGACGGCGTGCTGATTCCGTCCGAGGCAGAGATCGACGCATCGACAGCACGATGGGGAAGTCATAGTCACGTGTGTGAAAGCGGAATGGCGGGGACTGTGGTCGCGGATATGGAGACTTCAATGTCACAAAATATGGGAGAGAAAAATAGACGGTTTCTGCTCTCTGTACAGACGTCACACTATCTACGCGAATTTTGGACTGATCAAAAATATGAAGGACTATCTTCCGCTTGCTCTGATCGCCGAACCCTAAACATGGTTGTCACTGTTGGATATAGAGTTTTCTGCTCGATCTTTTGGGATTGGGATCGGGAGAGGTATGCGGGATTTGCGGGGTTCGTGAGAGGGTTCTTGTCGTGGGATGATTTTGTTCGCTAGGTCGCTCTTGGAGTTCATAGAAATCAATATATAAAGGGGTCTCTGTACCCGCCGATCTCTGAATCGAGTATACTTGTCCCAGCTTTTTGAGAATACATCCAGTTTTTATGCAATGTCCATGGAGTCTGCCAAAGTCTTTGTCGACAATGTCGACACCTTTCTTTCTCGCATCCCGCGATCATCGCTCAAAAGTCGTGGTGTCATTCCGCGGCGGTCAAGCTGCCTTGCATTCCATGAAGTATCTAATATGCGGACAAACTCTACACCGCATAGACAGACCTTGACTGCCCATTCAGGATAGGATGTAATGAAAGACAGTTGCAAAATAGAGGAATCCCTGAGTCGTTCGGCTTTGGATTTGTAATGTCGTAACGGTTACGGCTGTGGGGCTGCTGCTGTATCTTCAACCCGGAGCTTCCAATTGTAGGGCTTGGATCCGACTTTAGGAAATGGAACTTCGGTGGATCTCTATAGAATGATACTGAGTCGGCAGTGCGGTATATCACTGAGATACGGGTCCATTTTGTTTGCTAGAGCGCGCTTTTCCATTGGATAACCTATGTCGTTGATCTCTCCATATTTGAGTTCTGTTAGAAGCTTAGGACGACTACAACGAGAAGATCGATGCTGTTGTGCGATGTCGGTGTCTGGAAGCGCCAAGAGATGGTGGTCGCTAGAATCGACGATGACGAGTCAAAGCCTGGATTGAGGTCATGGACTATTCCCGAAATTCCGGCAACATATGGTCATGACATTAACCCTTATGACTTTCACGCAAAAAGACGTGAGTTATAAAGGATCACTCTTCTTATACTTAGTCACCGTACAGTTGGATTTGTTGTCATAAGCGTCATTGGCAACAAAACTCTTATATCTCTAATAAATGATGTATATCTCTGAAGACGGTGCAGTTCACTCAGCAATTCAAAGTCTTCATTCATTTATTAAGAACCAAGACCTTTCGAACTAGTTCGTATGTGCTTGCTTTTCAAAAATATTTGCAGAACCGGAACCGCCATTACTGCGCGGCCGATCGTGCCCAACCGATCACCATCCCCACACATATTCTGCTCGATGAAGGTTACGACCGCAACGTGGCTAATGCTCATCTATATAGTTGCTAGCCCGAGATGGCCATTTTAGTGGCGTGGGAGGGATGATGGATGACACAAGACCGTTGCACCCCACGGCCAGCTTACGGCAGGGCGACTCTTGAAGTTGCACATATTATCCCCTTCAGTGCCAGTAGTTGTATTCCATCGAGACTTATGCTTTCTAAATTTGCAGGTCAAGATATGGAAAATTTACTAACTGGCCAAGGCCTTAACGATCCATCCAATGCACTATTGTTAGATCCGACTACTCATCGGGCTTTTGACAAATTCAAATTATGTCTGGAATGTCATCAGGTGGATAAAGATCGCTTATCAAGAGTTTTCGTGAGATCTTCAACCGAAGACCCATTTTAATCAGGTCCTAAAATAATTTATTGTCAGCAGATTGGCTTCCAGAATCGAAAGGATTACTCACGTATCTGACAGGTTCTGCATTCGCTCGCCAAGCTTCAATAATGTTTCATAACCCAACCCACATGTGATCCCTGTACCGAAGCGGACCATATATGTAATGCGACAGTCGATTCATCGGTGTCATACACTGGTTGTCCCACTTGATTCGTTAATGCGGGCCGACATGACAACATTGAGCCATTAATCCACTTGTCCTTATCATCACAGAGCTGTCATATGTCTCACTAGTCTCAACATCTATAGCAACTATCAGTCTTTGGCTATGGTGAGCCACATACATGATTCCACCATCTGGCTCTTTTCTGCCCCTCCGGTAGCCTCCCTGAGAGATGTACATTGTTGTAGACCCAGACTGACCAATACGGCCCACTGGTTGCGGACTGTGCATAAATGTATAATTTTCCGCGAAAAAATGATCTCAGCCTCGGTCCGGCGTGCTGCGCCTTCGTGGATGCTAGTGGGCGCAGTAACCACAGTAACGATCTCGGTGAGACCATTATATGCCAATGACGGTATCTACAATGATATTCACCCGGTTAGTAACTCCGGGAATCTCTAACATCAATTCCTACCTCTGATTTCATTTCCGAAAAGGCACCGTCCAGTTCCAAAAACGCTTCATAGGATAGCTGTACATCTAACCGCTGCTCCGGGCGGGTCTTCTTTAGTAGCATGAAAGCCTCATTAAGTTAGAAAGCACTTTTGATCCCTGACTGACATCGCTTTATAGATAACTCAGATGATCCGCTGAATTCCGTGTCGGTGCCCAGTTTCACACGTTTGCTTTCGTCCATGGCCTGTTTGCTATAAGGAGCATGATCGGCCTTTGTGTTCGTCTCACGTACTTCAGGGTCCGCCGCTCTTTTCTTGACTCTGGCCGGCGTGCAGGGTTTAGGGTTTTGGTCGTCCATAATAATGAGCCGCATGGAATCCGGGTAACAAGCTGTACATATAGGGTGACGCACAGGAACAAAAACCAAAGCACGAGCAAAAGAACAATCATAATTATGAATCACATAATGTGAGAGCTGGAAATCCCGGAACTCGTCACAAGGCAACCCTATCTAAATTACATTGGCACTAGTCCAAGTCAGGTTAACACAATTTGTAGCGTAAACCATAAAATAGGGTTTTGTAGAGAAGCGAGCGGTGCGGCTGATGGGCGTTGTTGTGGCCCACCTTGGGCAAGGTCCGAAATTGATTAAAAGATGTGAGGAACCGAGCCAATTCTTTTGTGCGACAAATTGTTTGGAAATTCTGCATGAACGTCTCGCTGCCTTGCGCTTATGAGCATCGTCTCTTTAACAATAACCGCGGTCCCCTCCCCTTCCCCCCCCCCCCCCTCCGCTTTTACACAGTTGCTGACGGCCGGGCCGATTGTTCCAGTTAACGGTCTCTTATAAGCCAATTGGTCACTGGACCCAATTTGCCGCAGACCGACTGATCATCTAATTCGATATGATGTTATACATGCTTACCATTGCATTAATATAACGTGCGACAGTTAATTTATAGCAGTTTTAAGGCTTCCCTCTCTAGGTCTTAGTACGGTAGCACTGCTTATTATTCGTAAGTACCATGTCACACAATTCATTTTTTTAGCCTCAGACAGAGACCAACCGCATGATCTTCGCGTTCTCGACTTCGAAGTCGCACGAGCCTAGCACAGTCCGTGGTAGGACATAACTTCCCCCACCTAATCACGCTTGTTACATTATAAACCCAGACACTTTATTTCGATTCCATTATTTGTCTTGTTCCTAAAGCAAGAATGCCAATGACACTCCTGGATTCGACGCCATGCAACGGTGTGAATGCGGCAACGGCGGTGGCTCCATTCAATATCGCGAACTTATTCGACAAAGGCAAAGAGGTTGCGGAAGAGGACCCGTCAGCGAAGAGGAGTGCTGC
Organism: Lipomyces mesembrius; assembly: GCA_038497805.1. Lineage (NCBI taxonomy): Eukaryota > Fungi > Ascomycota > Lipomycetes > Lipomycetales > Lipomycetaceae > Lipomyces > Lipomyces mesembrius. Next base: position 11,607 of record MU972920.1, read on the forward strand.
TGTCGTCGACGCTGCACCGGTAAAAGAGCGCGGACGCAGGACCGTGTACTTGATCAATACTCCTCCATATCATTTCGAAGTCGTCATTCCGTTCCTTCACGCGTTTTCGAGTCTTCCCGACGTCGATGTGACGCTCTGGCTTAGCTCGATTGGGGCTAATAAATGGGGTCTCCGTCCGTGGCTTGATCTGTATGCAAAGCCAAACGGTTTGAAATTGCAGAATGTGCAGGAATTCAGCAAAGGAGCCGAAAATGGTGCCGTTGTTCCTGATATGATTTTCCTGACCAGCTGTCCGGAGGATATCCGTAAACTCCGACCATCCCTCCAGGTTCTACTCGAGCAAGGCGCGAATGTCATGAGCATTATCCACGAGGCTCGCTTATTCGACTTAAATAATAAGTCGCCGTATAAGAAGGAGATTAAGTTCATGCGTCCATGGATTCTGAAAGGACAGTGGCAGCTCGCGACGTTGTCCCAGCACGTTCAAAATTTCGTCAAACAAAACTTTGCAGAGTTTTTTCAGACGGGAACGCAGGTTACGTATTCTCCACCGGTGCTATATCCTGTATTCAAACTTCCGGAGGAGAAGGTCCAACTAGAGACAACTAACCCGTTTGTCACTATTGTCGGCGCCCTCGAATCGTGGCGGAGGAATTACACCAAAATCTTTGAGCAATACGCCAAACTCAATCCTCAGGTCGACCTCGTCCTCGTCGGCAACGGCAGGCCACTACGAGCACCAAAATCCATTAAGGGCAAGCTAATCTACAAGAGAGGTCTTGATTTTCCGCAATATTTTTGCGAGATTTCCAAAGCGGTATTGATTCTTCCTTCCTTCGCGACAGAACACTACGTGCAATCTCAAGCGTCAAGTTCAATCGCAACATCTGTCATCACAGTTACGCCGCCCTTGATGACGCGCCAGATGTTGAGCGCGTATGCGTACCTTGCTGACGACGCCGTTTGGATCCAGGAAGACGGGGAGACGGAGGTCGAGGCGTTTTCGCGGATTGCGGATCTTGGGCAGGACTCGTGGATGGCGAAGAAGACCGTGATGGTCGATATTCGGGCAAACCTTATAAACGAGAACATGAAAACTTTTGAAGCGACGCTGGCGGCTTTGGATGATCTACCGAGGAAGGTGACAATCGAGGTCCGCCCATTTAATCTGTCCATATCTCTGTTCATAGCTCTCTTGTTACTTACGTTGCTTTTGTCATTGATCGTTTATAGATGTGTCTTCAATTAATTTAATCGTTTGCTGAACAGGTAGGTAACAATATATTATAAAGCAACAAAGTAGTAATGAGTTACTCTAGCTTCAAATAATCGTCTAGAGGAGAGGGGGGGGGGTTGCAACTGAATGACTGCGAAACCTCATTAGCCTCCTAAAGACAGAGACCATATAAATGCCGGCAACTGGTGTAGACTGCTGTCCCAAGCCATACTTGTAGACATTGTATGCCCCCTTATTGAGAACCAGGCCGAAAGCCTGCTAGACAGCGATCCGTACTCTAGACATCCGCACATTGAACTCAGCCTCTTCCACAGTTAGGACAAGATGGGATATGGTATGATAGAAAATTGTAGCCGTGTCCAGCCCTACGCACAATACACATGTGAGAGTTATGCAACGAAAATTATTAAATGCACCATACAGCGGTACATTAATTTAGTATTATTTCATGAATAGGAACTCTGGCTCACAGATTTACAACGATCAGAAACCTAGCAGTTAATGCTCAGAAACTTGCTGCTCAATATTTCATTGTTAATGCACTCTGTGATTTAAACTGGGTCCTGTGGTTTGTTTAGAATCTTGTGTCCGGGCCGAATCATAATAATGCAACGGCGTAACTAACGGTAATCGACACTGCTCTTTATTTCCTTTAAGGTAACGTAGGGTATGGGTCTTTGGGTACGAGTTGTCTATACGTATTGACAATGAGTTTATGTCATTGAGGTGCAAGCTCCTATTATGGGAATTGATGAATATTATTACACGTCAAAATCAGGTTTAATATGATCATCATCTAGACTGGATATATCTACCATTCTAAGGCAAGGTATAACCACCATCAATAACAACATTCGCGCCAGTCATGTAGCAGCAAGCGTCGCTCGCAAGGAAAACCTAAGCCTAGGATCAAAAGGCTAGATTGTGATTTCAGTCCATTAAGTTAGATATAATGATGTACATACACCTTTCAACTCTGCTGCATCGCAGATTCGCCTCCCTGGGATCAGGGACAGCCAGTGACTCATCAACTCCTTCGCTTCGTTTGTAAGCACTATTTTTCGCTCACTTAGCGATCATTCTTTATCCACAATGTTATAAATGTTCCGAGAAATCTTACTTTCTGTCAGCATATAGCCAGGTGAGATGCAATTCACTCGCGCAAATTCAATCCATTCCACCGCTAAACATTTCGCCAGGTGCACTGCTGCGGCCTTGGAGGCATTATATGCGGCCTGTGTCTGCGGAATGTTGACCAAGATGGCGCTTGCAGACGCCGTGATAATCATTTCCTTTGCCTTGATTCTTGAATATTTTTCCAGCCGCCTGCGCCGTCCACATAACTCCGTCCAGGTTCACACTGTTGTTCCTTGGCCAGCTCTCCTCAGTGTACTCGAGACTGGGCACGTTGGGACAGGAATGAGAATGACCATTTAAGGGAATTTATGCGACAGAGAAATTTGAATAGGCAGATGTCGAATATACCGCTTAATCCCAAACGGCAGACGTTAAAATAAGCGCCATATCCGCCATCCGCCATCCGAGGTCGGCCAGTCGGATGGCGACTAATCTACCGACCAGATATTGGCTAGGCAACACAATATCAATTCCAGAAACAGGCTTAATGTTGAAATACAATTATCATTTGTGACACCTGAAACTCTCTCTGCAAGTCGTCAAGCACTTCCAGGGAGATTTACGTTTCGACAACGCGGATTTGGACAAAGGGGTGCTGCATACGGAGAACAAGGAAAGTCGCTCGGTGAGATGAGGACGAACACTTATGTGATAATAGAGGGATGTGAGCACTGAAGATTCACTTGGATATTAGAGGGATGTTGTTGAGTGACGAGAAGTTACGAATATGGTCAGGTGAAATGAACCCCATTACGAAAGCTACACCCTCTGGGTGGCGAGTCTTGAAAACGGTTTCAGGCCCGGAACCGGCTTTTGCAACCGGACCCGAGCCCTAGTCCTGGGGCACTCTGAAGGGATACCCGTTAACGGCTAATTATGAGATTCCTGGGTACGCACATTGTAGCAAGAATCGGCCAACGCAATCACAGTAGTGGGCCACCACAACATAGCGTAGGCAAGAGGCATGCAAACCCTGAGTATGATATTCGGAGAAGTTCCGTTCTCAATTTAAATCCTGAACGTTTATTAAGACCGACAAGCTCCTGCCCTCAAGCAACGTCCATTCATTCGATTTTAGAACACAGTTACATCCCACCATGGCGCATACTGTTGCTCTACCGTACCGCCTCTACTTTCTCTATGTCGAGCCGTTCCTCGCCTTATCCGGAGCATATCTAGCAATCTTCCGACCAGAGCTCTATCTATCCATGACCGTGCCACACAAAGTCATGTACCCCCCCACGGACTCTCTTTCTCCTTCCAACCATCTTCTCACAACCCTTCTACTTACTCACATATCCTGCCTCTATGTATTTTTCGCATTCAACGAGGCTGTTGTTCTCAGATGTACCAATGACTTAAGAGTGTGGAAGGCGCTACTCTCGACTTGTCTACTGAGCGACGTCGGTCATTTATACGCTAATTTTATTGTCGCAGAACCAACTGTATTTTGGAATCCTTGGAGCTGGGGAAGTGATGAGTGGGGAAATTTGGGTACTCTGTGGCTTGGAGCTCTTCTTAGAGTAGCATTCCTATGGGGACTACGAATTGATAGAACTGTAAAGAAAGGCAGAGGCTGGATATGAAGGATGTTATAAGGCTCGAATAATATTAAATTGGTCAGCCTCGGTATCAGCGTATGGTTCTTTAGTTCTTTACTATGTACGAGGGACTGCTGGAAAGCATATAAACTTATGTATGAGAATAATTTCTATGTTGGTTACTCGGCGAGGACATTCAAGTATGATAAGTTTGTAACACGATGGTGAAACAATATCATCTCCTGAACCTCAGTAGAAAAGACATCTTCTTCGCTTGGCATCGGACGACGGGCGGCGACAAGGCCGTCTTGACAAATACTTGTAGCGCAATCAATGGTTGGACTTCCCGCAGCACGACAGTGAGTTCGAGAAAATCGGACAGGCTGCTCTCAATGAGTCTGTCGGGGCTTAGTACCATTCCGCCCCATGTGATCTATGCATTAAGGATAGCAGAAGGTTTTGGAGGGTTCTGTACGATCGTTATACGACAATTTCGCCATCAGCACCCACAAATCTCCAGCTGATATGGCAGGATATTTCTTTGCCATCATCTTCGCTTCCAAATCGAACTCTGTACCAGCCGCGTTCTTAGTATTGGCGAATACTGTCGCAGATCCGGCACTCAAGGCCGAAATCGAAGGGATTATTGCGAAACATTACAATCCAGAGTCGGACGAGTATGACTGGACGGCGCTATTGGGAGATCCGTTGATTAACTCGTGTTTTAAAGAGACTGTCAGGTTGAACGCAAACATTATATCAGGACGCCACATAACGGATGATCTCACAGTTAAAGTCGCGGACCAGAATGGCGATGATGTGAAAGACGTGAGGTTACGCGCCGGGAGCACAGTTATGATGCCGCTGAACATGTTACATTGGGACCCAGAGGTGTACCCCGAACCCATGAAATGGATTGGTACACGATTTTTAGAGCAGAGTAAAGGCTTATTGATCCGCAATACTGACAAAATGCGTGCCTACGCGCCGTGGGGCGGCGGCGGCCATATTGTATGTCTTCTTCTCTACTTTTATAAAAGCTTAGTTTCTGCTAAGTGATTGCGGACAGTGCCCCGGACGATCTCTTGCAGTTTTAGAAGCGGTTATAAAATTAGTGTATACGCTCGCCCGCTTCGAGGTCGAACCGATCGAAGATCTACCGGCGCCAATTATCGGCGATCGGTATGGTGGAGGAGTGTTTAAGCCTGCAAGGGGTTATCGTGCTAAATTAACTAGACGGAAGACGCCGTTGGTGCCTGTTGCCTGATCAAGAGAATGGTAGAGGGTGTCTAGCTTAGCATGGAATTTGGGTAGAGTATTGAAATCGAAGGCCCACAACATGCTGGTGTGTATTTCGCATCCCTTCAGATCATTTTTATCTGTAAATTTACTTGAAAAAGACCTTGACCTGTGTAACGCTCAACGTTCTGAACCCGTAAAATTCGTCCCGTAATTCACACCATTTCATTTTGGGTTAGCTTTAGCCTTTAATGAAAACGCTAGTAACCAGAAATAAAGGGTTACGCTAGGGAAATTGATTAGTCTGAGTCTATTACACTTCACCTAAAAGCGGTTAGCACAAGTTCTGGCGATGGCTTTGTCGAAAACTTTCAGGAATCGTCGCTTGTCTAGACTCTTCATGTTACGTACCTGCTGTTCAGTGATTTCCTTTGTGTATTTTATGATCATTCCTTGTCCAATTCTTTGATCATCAAAAGAAGAAAAATAAAATCAACAGGACGACATGTACGCCACAAATAGATTCTTGTAGGTTAATATTTCCTCTTCAACACCGTAAGAGGATTCAATTAGACGTGGCATTTCATTTTCAACCCAAATGTCCAATATCTGGGCCACTGCTGACACGTCCACAACAAGAAATTGAGATGAGTGCCTTACGGTATCTCGCTGTTGACAGCCACACGTTCTAGAGGTACTGGAGGCTGACGTCGTTCCGGCTGCGAATGACAGGTTTGAGGGATTCTTCTTCGATAAATTGGGGGTTTAAGAGGGCCGGGCCCCAGAGAGTTTGAACCGGTCCATATTTGTAATGATCAGTAATAGCATGAAATTATTTGTAACTACTGGAGACTATGTAAATTTGTATAAGACTAAAAGGGTATACAACGACCTTTAAACTGAGCTTCCCCAAGTCTTTAGGATCGCGGCGCGCCTGTGCAAGATGAAGTGCGGCGCGTTAGGAGCCTTCTCGGCCACGCGCGCGGGGAGCAAGGGTACGTGGCCGCTGACTTATTTTATGTCGTCGTACAGTCGACATCGTGTCTCAGAAGTCAGCCTCCCCGATCCTATTGTAATTATTTAATTAAGCGCGCGACATGGATTACGAATATATATATAAGGGCTGAGATGACGCGTGGGCTTGGGTTCAGGGTGGAAATCAGCCGCAGCAATCAAGCTCTGATTCACCCCGGAGACATGAAGGAAACCCTATCCCCGCCCTAGTAGAAGCGATGCCGCATTTAGTAGCGATGTTCTCTCGCGTCTGCAGGATAGAAAGTGCCCAATTACTGCGTCTCCTCGCTTCTTGTCCTGCGAGGCGGAGAATCTCGTCCTTGCCAAATAACTCAAATTCAAACTGTATTTCTCACTTTCGCAGTCGCGTTCTTCCTGGTGTCCGGACATTCATGCTGGTGTAACACGTGCGGAAATACGTCACGTGCGACATTTTCCACGCACAGTGACAACGGGAAGTTGGTACTGGCTCTTCGACGATAAAATCAATGGCTAGAATTCTGGGGGTGTTTTTGCTGTTCTCGTCGTTGGCGATATCTCTCATTAGATACAATATATAAGCTCTCTCATTATTCTCCTCTTATTTCGACCTTGCGTACCGCATTGAGTTGATGTGCACCTTGTGATACTGACTCCTTCATTCTTAAGCATACTGAGTCATTCCAAGCCCACGTAGTGCTTTCGCTGTCTTAGATCTATCATTCGGCACTATGGCAGAGATCGAAAAGGAGAACCTCCTCGACGACTACAGCCCTGAGACCAATCGAGTCTACCACTTCGTTCATATTGACCTAGCTATTCAGAAACGAGTGGTGCGAAAGCTGGACAGGAATCTTATGCCGCTTGTCGTAGCACTATGTATGTGCGCTGCTCTTTCCATACGGCCATACTAACCTACTGCTAGACCTCACCTCGTTCCTGGACAGAGCCAACATCGGAAATGCAAAAACAGCTGGGATGAGCAAGGACCTCCATATGAGTAACGCACAATTTCAGTGGCTCTTGACCATATTCTACATCCCATACATCCTCTTCGAGTGGTTGGCGTTGATGTGGAAAGTTGTACCTCCCCATATTTGGGCTTTTGCGACCGTTCTTGTTTGGTATGATTTCTTCGAAGTTTGACTGAATAAAATGCTCATACAGCTGAACAGGGGCGTCGCGTCAACTCTGCAAGCTGCTGTGTTCAATTGGCGAGGCATGATGATCTGCCGGTTCTTCCTAGCCCTGGCAGAAGCGGGTTACGGCCCCGGAATTCCTTACTTTCTCTCGTTTTTCTACATGCGCAATGAGATCGGTCTCCGTTGCGGCATCTTCCTCTCTGCCGCACCGTTCGCGACCTGCTTCGCTAGTGCACTGGCTTATGGTATTACGGCTGGCCACACACAGCTGGCGCAATGGCGATTGCTGTTCTTGGTTGAGGGTTTACCATCTATCCTCATGGCCTTTGTGGCATTCTTCTATTTACCAGATTCTCCAGAAAAGTCAAGGTTTTTAACTCAGGAAGAGAAGAACGTTGCCACAGCGAGAGCAATCAGGCAAGTTGGGCAGACTGGTGCTACACGTGTTGGAAGCATTAGTTTCAAGGATGTAGGAGAGGCATTGATTGACCCCAAGAATTGGCTCACTGCTGTATGCCCCACGAACACTCTTCTGTGCAAATACTGACAATTCCGCTCCAGCTCATGTACTTCAGCTGCAACGTCTCGTTCTCCTCTCTTCCTGTCTTCCTCCCCACCATTCTCAATCAGTAAGCCACCTTCCCCTCCTTCGTCGCGTCATTGAACCCCTCTAATCGCCACAGAATGGACTTCACTACTCTTAACTCACAAGGTCTCAGCGCTCCTCCCTATTTCCTCTCATTTGTCATCTGCATCGCCTCGACCTGGATCGCGGACCGCACCAGTCAACGCGGTCTTGTCATCGTCTTCCTTTCCTGCACTGGGGGAACTGGTTACGTTCTCCTCGCCACCTGCCGCTCTGTCGGCGTCCGCTATTTTGGAATCGTCCTCGCCGCAGCTGGAATTTTCCCCGCTATTTCCAACCTTCTTCCATGGGTTCTGAACAACCAGGGTACTGACACCAAGCGGGGTGTCGGCATCGCTATGTTGCAAATGATTGGTCAATGCGGACCTATTCTAGGAACAAGATTATACCCTGCAGCGGAACAACCACTATATGTTAAGGGCATGGCTATTTGTGCTTCGTTTATGTTCTTTAATGCCACCTTGGCATTGGCGCTGAGAACTTACCTAAGCTGGAAGAACAAGAAGGCTAGTGAACGCGAAGCCGAAGCTGAAGCTGCCTTTGCGGAGGAACCTGATGGGAAAAAAAAGACTGTCGCTGTGGAAAATGAGGGATACGGTTTCAGGAACATCCTGTAAAGTAATAGCTGACATCTCGCCGTGATTCATGGCCGTTGCGCTAATGGCAGAGATAAGATAGAGCGCAAAGTGCATGCCACACTCAATACAGAGCCGGGTAAATTCCAGAGACGTTGGTAATTTGTTATTTTGGTCATGACTTACTGCATCGAGTGAGCCTCGTTTGCGAACGGACTTGCCGTTTCGAAATGCATAAGCGCTCGTCTCGGTACCTCATATTGTTAGGCTCGGTTAGCGGCTGACTGTCTCTTTCACGTGTCGCCGATCACTAATTGAATCGAGCAGGTCTTTCACTCAGCCGTGCAGGGAATGTGTTGGAAAAGATTGTTACCCTGCTTCGGTTTTGCTTTGAGCCCCAAGCGCTGCCGATATCGGCGCCCCAAATAAAGCGGCTGCTGGTTGCCATGGGGATACGGGAAAGTAAGTAAATCGTAAATGTGGTACTGTACATAAAGCTCATTAATCGATAGAAGTATCCAAATAAGTCGTGTTTCTCTATGTCCAGATAGCTCAATGTCCAGATAGATTTATATATCCCTCTTATCCGTAATTGACGACTGGTATATAGTTGCAAGACGGGAGCACTTTGAAAACGGCGTCCTGCCGTTCAGGCATCTTCATTTTCGAAGGATTCCTGCCCTCGTTCGTACTCCTCCTGACTTAATGTCTGTACTTCTAGCTAGATGTCTGGCGAAACAGGCCGCCTAACAATTTCCAACAAGTCTGAATCCTCAGTCATGTATGTAGTGATGTAATTGCTCTCTTCCCAACGGAAAAATTCACGTCGTCGGCATATCTCTTCCTCTTCCCATCCTCTCGATCGCTGGAGTACGGCCCGAGGACAGCGTGGCGCAGATCTCCTACTTCCCGGTTACCGAATCCACGCATGATTAATTCAGTCACACGAACGATAATGTCAGAAAGACGGAGATGTCACGCGGTATAAGTTTCACAGTGGCTTGGACGGTTCAGAGGCAGAATTTGTGGGGATCAGGATCAATTGTAGTCTGTTTGAAGTGGCCGATTTTTATTCGGACTGTCGCTTTTGGTGTCGCCCCACAGTTTTAGGGCTCATTACGGGGTTTACCAGAACCAACGCATCCTCGTCAAATGGATCTTAGTTTCGCGTAGAAGAAGGCGTAAGAGAATGCTCTTGCCTTTTTGATCGCGAATGAACCGGGACAAAGGCTTGATGTTCGGCTCTCTTTCAGCTGCTTTCTAGCCTTGGAAGAGGAAGCACGTAACCGCTACCGCGACGAAGGGTATATGACCTCGAAATGCCACTGCTGGCGGCAGACTAATTTTAAGTTATCCCCGTGTCGAGTATTCTTCCAAAGACTTGATGGTGACAATGTATACTTGTCAGTCTGTCAGGATGAACCCCCTGAGTATCAGGTCCTGAGGGTCGCGTACCGATCGGTGACCTCCGAGCCGTCGGTGTCCTCCGCCGGAACCGGACCTCGGACCTCGGTCGGCGCTCCTTCCGCTCGTGTGCGAGGTTTTAATTTCTATTTATAACATTGATACTTTTATTAGTTCATTTGGCTTTATTTGCAAAAGTTTTCATTGGATGTAGACGGGGGCGCAGGAACGCACACATAAGAACACGTTTGTCCCCGGTCGAGTCCTCATAGTTAACATTCTAAAATATACAGTTACTTGCTTTCCAGCTAGCGTAACATATAGTGCAAACCTTCTGACCTTGAGACCCTCGACCTCGACCCTCACACAGTCATCGTTGCATGCGAAGGCAGCACAATTCCTCCAACGGTGGATTGATGAGGGGGGCACGCACAGGAACGCTAACAATGGCAGGTGCAATCTCAGTAGACGTTTGAGGCCTCTACTTGACGAGACTCTTAACGCTTTGGATGATAGTTAAGAAGCCTGATGGTCGGCTCCAGTATGCTAGTACTGGTTTTGAAAGCGTAACTGTCGTTGTTGTTGAAGTTGGTGTATCGGAAACATATGAGAACTTATTCGCTGACATCACACGCTGGATGCAAGAGTTCCACTGCCGCACTGGGATTCTCTTCTTTTTGAGTGAAACTCCACGATTTAGCTATCCGGGACGACAAGTCATGATTGCATATTCTGTTGCTAATGACGTGATCGCCGCACAATGTCCGCTGTCCAGAGTAGTCGGCAATGTAGGAAGTTTTGGGTTGATGTGGGAAAGTACTATTATATGACTATACTGTTTTGCATAGGCCCTGGTCCATAGTAGCTCTGCTGAATATATATACTTCGTCGTATTATATTTATATTGCGTGTATACCACCGCCAGTGCAATGGCAGATATACTACAATTCAATCCTGCATTTCGCAATGCAGCAAACCACTCCGTCAACTCCCCTATATACAAGACAAAGTAAGTATTATTACTTGTTTGGATAAGAGAAAGGCAGATTATTCATGGACAGAGCACGTGGTTACATCCCACTGCTCGAACTACCAATGCAAGGTTAGGACTTGGTTGGCGGTGAATCTACCTCTCGTGACCCACGATGAATCACAACCACAACTTGGTGCATATACCAATGCCGTATCATACATATGTCGTAAGCTCCAAAAGTTTGCTTCCTTACACAGGTGTAAGTTACAGCACCAGGGTTTGGGTTAGGACATACAACTTTGTTGCAAAATATTCCATTTATTTTATGGCAAATATCAAAAAATGCCCACTGGAGTTTAGGAATGTAGTATGTAGAGGTGACTTATAAGAACTGCAAAACTGAACAAGAAAGCGAGGGGCATGGCTGGGTACGGTGTGGTACGCGACCTGAGGACATTTTTAATATATCATGAAATTAACAACTTATGCAATCCTAGTATGAATTATCGCCTGGCGGTCGCCGGCAAGGTGCTCACACTCAGGACGTTCGTCTATGTGTTGAGTAACTACTGACAAGATCAATGGAGCCATTCCTTCGTGACGAACTCCAATCCCTGCTTCAGCCATGGCGTCTCTAGCGTAGCTGTGGCATCAAATCCGTGTTCACCGGGTTCAGCGGCAAAGTGGACTTTGGATTCTGGCAACTGCGTCCTTAGTTTTGTCACAAATGAGTCGCTCGCCTCGAATGGAACCGCCGAGTCGTCACGCCCGTGGAAAATGAACAAAGGTGGGACGGAGTCCACATGCTCAAGCTGCTCCATTGGGAATAATGCTGGCGGACCATTACCGAAGAAATCCATGAACCGACCCTGTTGCACTATGGCAAAGGCAAGATCACTGCGGTCAGGTGGCACAGCTGAGGTCACGATTATCTGATCCGTAGCAAATTTGGTGGTGTGTTCATCGATAATGTTGGGAGGCACCATTGGACAGCCAAGAATGGGCTTCTCAAAAGCTTTGGTGAAGAAGTCTGACTTGAGATCAATCATAGGATAGGCCGCGATGGCTGCGCTAATGCCCGGTTGGGAAAGTGCAGACTGTATGGCAAGATACCCACCTGCGCTCTCACCGACGACGAGGAGGTTCTCCATATCAACATTGATACCGCTGCCGCACGAGGAGAGGAAGGCAGGAAGGTCGCGACGCACCCAGGTCCAGATATCGGACACGTCTTCGTTGACGTCTGCACCAGTTGACTCGGGAAGCAGGCGGTAGTCGGGAGTCACGATAATCGCGGAGTGTAGGAGAGCGTATTCGATAACCCAGCTGGCGAACCAATCGGCAAAGAGTCGCGAACCAGTGATCTATCAAGGACATCTAAGTAAGGCATATAGGATTATGGAGAGGATAGCAAGGAAGGCGACTAACCAGATATCCACCATGAAATCGGACTATGACGGGACGGTTACCCGATGAGAGATGTTTAGGGATTAATATGTCGACCCCAATTTCATGATCACCAACCTTTTTGTAGCAACTTGTAAATATGTTGAACTCCAAAAATTTGGTAGAGGCCATAGTGGCTTGCGAATGTAAAGAATTAGTGGCGAGAGCGTACTGGTCAATTGGGTGATATCAGATATCTGAACAGATTTTATTATCCGTCGTCAGCTGGGTATCTTGGTTTCACCTTGCAGACCAAGGAGCCAGGTTGCAGCGAACAGTCAAAAATTGTTTTTGTCTGGAGGTCATTTAACCCTAAAATTTGATTTTTAGAGATTTAGATTTTAGGTTGGACACAACGCCGCTGTGTGGTATCTTAGTCGGAAAGTATTCTTAAATTGGCTCAAATTTACGAAATCTTGGCAGCACTTGTCTAAAAGGAATTTCACTGTATGGTGCCAAAATTATTGTACCGGTCTTTGGTCACGTCAGTGTTTTGTCGAACGCGTTGACGCGTCCCTCTATTCGGTAATGCATTTGACAATTCGCGACGCATTATTATTAGCTAAAACCCCAGGCCGGTTCGTCCAGGCCTGCGAGCGGCGAGATGTTGCTCGGAGGCAGACTTCAAAGTATGTCCCGCCCAGTCCTCATACCGTTCAACGACAAGCCCAATAACTTCTACTCCCAGGTCCAGACACTCAGATGCCCTGTTGACCACGACAATGATCATTCGTGTCTCAACCCTTCCCCTTCCAGCTGCGATTGCATCTCATACCCTACAAAAAACCCTGTCCAAACGCCGGCTATCCGTTATAACCACATCAGCACCGCTGTTCTCCAAAGCCCTGGCCAGCTCGGCCCGTGACGAGCGCGGGTCAAGAGGCACACCGACCGCAGCGGCGCGCGTGTGATGGCGAAGATGCTCTCAACCGCCTGAATGCAGCTCCCAAGCACTGTGGCTACACGGTGGCCCCGCGTTATGCCCGCGCTCACCAGGTTGACTGCGATTGGGTCCAGAGAGAGCTATCTGCTGCCAACGGTTCTGCATGCTGTTTGAGAAGATCTGCTACTGAACTTATGCCAGTTGGATCTCCGGCTGGTTGGGACACGCACTTTTTACGTGCTTTGGCTCTCTCTCCTGAAAAAAACTAGATAACTTATGAGCAGGAGAAAATAATTAAACCATATAAAGCTGCCTACCGAATTTACGTTGAGCGAGACGGTCGCCTGCGCGAATTCACGCGGCGGCGTGCTCAGATGCTCTTCTTGCTCCAGTTGGCACAACTTCATCGAGAAGTATTCTCATATCAACTAGCAGAGATTTATTTTCAGATGTATGTTAATGACCAGACTTTACTCACCATCGCAGAACATATAAAGCTGGTTTGGTGTGGGATGCTAATCACTTAATTAGTGTGCAGGGATGAATGCCGATCAAAAAGCTTGCCCCCACCAAAGCCCTTCAGAGCTGCGGCATACGGCCATTGATCTTCAGACTCTAGCGTTGCCGGACTTCGATCACCCCAGCGGGATACGGCCCGGGCGTGGCGAGCGCCGACAGGCCCGGTCTGAACGTACTAGGACGGTGGTAACGGGTGTGTTCGTCGAGCACTCCTTACACCGTCACCACAGGGGTCGCAGGCGGGCCGGCTGTCCCGCGCGGCCGACATGCGGTCCAAACGCCACCAGGCACCGTGAGACTGCCAGTCTGGTCTGGCAGGGAAGGTTGAGTTTTTGTTTTGAAAGAGTGAGTCATCTCTTTGCTCTTGTGACGGCTTTCACCTTCGCCTTCACATATATCCACCGACCTCACTTGGGCCACAATCGTGCGTGCAAACTTTCCGGTCCCCAAAGTATTTCGTTGTGGTTCGGATTTTGTATGGGTGTGGGCCATCGAGGTCGGTGTAACTTGTTAAGGGCAAGCTGAACGAGCGCCCGTACTCACACGGCGGAAACCGAGCAGTGCGACTCGACGTTTTCCTTTAGTAGTCGGTAAAGTGTGCTAGCTACTACTACTATAAATTTGACGAAGTTCGTAGGAAAGGCTATGCGGTATCGGAGTATGCAGGTACGGAGTCAGTATTGATATTATTACGACAGAAAAGGCAATCCCAACTTAGTTACTCTTGTTTCGTTAAAGAAAATCCGCGTCACGGGAAATGAAGGGTGACGTGCCGTCTTTACGGGCTAGGTCCGTTAGGTCCGCTCTGCCTTGCTATTTATTGCATCTGCTCTCATCCTGACTTTCTGTTCCCCTTGCTGACTACGACTATCATTTTCCAGTTCTTTTAACTGCTTTCTGTATTCTCACTATATGATTTCTTAGACGGCTGCTGCAAGATTACTGAGAATGACCACTGCGATTACGACGATGACCACGACGGCGCCTGCTTTGTTACCTGAACCGCATCATGAAATGAGTGTCAAGCAAGTTGCAAAACCGGTGATAGAGCTAACCGGACTAGACGATAAAATACCATCAGAGTGCGCGTCCGTCGATAATAAGGATGGGAAGACAATACTAGAGTCATTCTGGATTATCACCATCTTAACTGGCGTCACTTTTATTAGCGTCTCGGGAACAGGAATTCTGACCACCGCACTCCCTCGCATCTCGACCGACATCAACCTCGACCGCGACCTTATCTTCTGGCCGGCATCTGTGTATGCGCTGTCCGCAGGATGCACCTTGTTAGCGTTGGGCTCTGTTGCTGACGTCATCGGTTCTAAGAGGATGTGGTTGATCGGAAGCGGCGTCTCGTGCCCTCTAATCCTCGCATGCGGACTTGCCCGCACTGGCGACCAATTTATCATCTTTCGTGCCCTTCTAGGGCTATTTGTGGCCATGTGTCTCTCGACATCTATGTCGCTAGTGACCTCGTCCTTTCCACCCGGGCCTAAGAGAAACATTGCCTTTGCAGCGACGGGTATGGGCCAGCCTCTAGGCTATGCACTAGGACTGATCCTCGGTGGCGTCTTAACCAGCACGATTGGGTGGCGATGGGGCTTCTATATCACTGCTATCGTCGATGCAGTGTTATTTGTAGCGTCCATTTTTGTCCTTCCGTCGGACGCGGATTCAAAGAAACTGTCAAAAGCTACGTGGCACCGGCTCGCCTACGATATCGACTGGGTTGGCGCAGCGATCCTCGCCATCTCCCTTGGGCTACTATCCTATGTTTTTGCGTGAGTCTTGTCGTGTGTCCTATTGTGCTCTCGAGCTCGAACTCCGCTAAATGCTTCCTAGTATGGTCACACTTAGCTACAAGAACATCTCGCAACCCCAAAATATAGTGCTGCTCGTTATCTCCGTCCTTCTCCTCCCCGCCTTCTCCCTCTGGGTTAGGCGGCAGGTGAAGCGCGAAAAGGCAGCCTTGATTCCAAACGCCTTATGGAAGAATCTGCCGTTTCTCTTTATCTGTATGGCCATGTTCTTCACGTGGGCCGCATTCAACGCCTTTCAGTACATATCTACCCTGTTCTTCCAGGACGTTCAGAACATCTCAGCGCTGCAGGCGTCCATTCGCTTCTTGCCTATGGCCGTAGTGGGTGTGCTTACCAACATCATTGCTGCTTATCTAGTGGCGAAGGTGAATGTCAACGTGCTGCTAGGGATAACTGCAGTAATCACCGCAGTGTCACCCATCCTGATGGCGATTGCCTCGCCCGAATGGACTTATTGGACTGCGGCCTTCGTCGCCATTACTCTGAGTCCAATCAATGGTGATAGTGAGTAACTCCTTTGAACTACGCTCGAGTAATCTTCTATGTTGGGAGATTACCTGCATTTAACAAGGCGGACATTGAAGCTGATCTATATTCTCTCCTAGTGCTATGGACGGCATCCAGCCTCGTCATCTGCCGCGCCTTCCCCGCCGACTCGCAGGCGCTGGCCGGCGGTGTCTTCAACACCATCTCGCAGTTAGGCAACTCAATCGGGCTCGCCGTCACCGCCGCTATCGCGGCCTCCGTCAGTACGCACGACCACAACGTCGTGGGCGCTTTATTTGCCGGCGACAGCTCCGCGACTGATGTTCAGACGGCGGGTCCACTTCTGCAGGGATACCGCGCTGCGTATTGGACCATCTTCGGCGGCATGGTGGTGGTTTGCTTGGCGAGCTTCCTAGGGTTGCGTCACGTGGGAAAGGTTGGCGTCAAGGAGGACTAATATGTCTGTCACGGCTGTGACTTGCATCTAGGAGCCTCAGGCAGCAAGGACAGGAGCGAGGAAACAGGGATGATGACTTTCAGAATGACAGTTGAGGGGTTCTTGAGCCTGAGGCACAAATGTGGGTCCAGTTAATCAGCTCAAGGAGTTTTCGCACATAATGTATTCCACGGGTAATTTTTGCATATGGTCAATTCGCGCACCGCGCACCCTACTGCCGATTGAAGTAATCCGGCTTCTTATTTAGTATCAAAAATTATTTATATTTTTATATCGCAATATTTGTTAGCTTGCTTTTGCTAAACTTCTTAGGCCTTCTCCATAGATACCTGCAAATCCCCAAATCCCTTCCAAATGCTTTGCTATGGTGCAGGCTTTATTGTGGTTTATATGTCCTGGCTAAGTAGTAGGAGGATGCAGCATTTCCTAGTTAAATTAAGGTCCTTGGTTCATAACTATATTCTGCTAGGAATAGAGCAATCCCTATATTTCCTGAATAACACTGCTGCTGCAAAGTCTACCATTGGTAGGAATTATGACTAGTTATCTTGATAATGGCTGACATATAGGGTGAGGAATTGGGCAATATACTGGTTAGCAATCTTGGTCTAGTTATTAGTCTATAGATGTGCAGCTATTAATAGCTTTAGCTGAATACCTAGGATACGGCACATCATCATCCCAGAATTTAGTAATAAACTGGGGTTCTCAGTCAGAAATACTTATCTTAGGTGGTCCCTTATATTAATATATATGTTTAATAAACAGGGCCACCATTCCCTTTGCTATAATAGTCTTTGTGTATAGGGATCAAGATAGTCCTCTTAGTAAGGTAGTCCACTACCACATAAATATTATCGTACCCTTGCTTATCCTTTAGAAATAAACAGAAATCCATTAATATTGTCACGCCCTGGGATCTGCCGTAGTCGCCTGAAGGTGCGTAGAACGTAAAAGGTCACAAGGTCGAACCACACACAGGTTCCGGAGGGTAATCACTGAGGAATGATATCGCAAAGCAATAACCAAAGGTAAGAACGTTGTTGATTGACACGATATCTTTCACGTATGGTTGATAGTTAGATTGTCTTGCAGACCCTCTTCAGTAGAAATCAAGTAACTTAGATCAATTGAGTACGATCAAGGATGGTGGTAAATGAGCGTTCCTATATACCCTTCCCTGAACATACCATTCTGTATACCCTTTGGTATTCACTTGAATCCGTCCGATGGTATACAGTATACCATGTCACGTGTCGTGATCAAGTAGAGAACATTGCCTGCTGACCTTTTCACTTGCAAGATTTTCTCGACTTCGTATTCTTCTTCGGTTGTTCCGTCGATTTCCACATTGTCTGGTGTATTGGCGTTCTGTGGTGCTGGTTCCAATAGTGAAATGTGAAACACTGGGTGAATTTTCGATGCTTGTTGGTAATTTGAGTCGGTAATTCACTGGTCCGATTTCTTGTCTATGATAAATGGTCCTAGTTGTACGTTGTCCAACTTTGATGTTTCTAACGTAGCAGGTATACTTTTTCCCCCCCTTTTTGCCTGTAGGTGCATTTCTCTCAGAAGGTTTACTTTTTCTTGTGCTTCTGGTGCAACCGATTGTCTGTTTTGTGGTTTGTGTGTGCTGTCTGGGTAAAACCCGTGATTGGGCATAAATGGTGTTTGTCCTCTAAAACAGATTATGAGTTGCCTTGACAAACAGGTGGTTAAACTCTATTCCAATTGATCGCCGTATCTACGGGTACCTCCCGAGATTAATCACTCTCTCCATTGGCCTGATTTATCGCGGACTGAGGAAAGAGGGGAGTTGTGACAGACTACTATCCTCTATAGACACATGCGAGCACGCTACTCGCCTGGAACAGGTGGGATCCAAGACGGCGAGAACCAAGCCACTTGGTCCATTACCAGTTTCAGCGACGCGTTCTCGACAGGGGGCAAGAGGGTAATCTAGAACCGGAGTAAGTCCACGAGAACCATGCCACTTGGCCCCACTACCGGTCCCAGGGACGCCTTGTATAAGGAACAGTGTTAGGTTTTAACCTCTCGGATTCTTTGTTTTCCCACTAGGTTTTTGTTTTTTTTCCGGAGGATTTCCCTACGCCCTTGTCCAAATGGATGTTCCTTTCTACAGATTATCGAGCTTAAGACACATAAAGGAGCACGCAACAAGCTCTCGGGTGAGTAGCTGTGCGCTGAGGGTTGTCTCCTTGCCATCTGGCCTTGCCTGATGGCATGCAGTGCGGGACCACTAGATCTCGGCATTTTGTTCGTAAGTTCAAAATCTGGGGGTTTGGTGGCCGAGTACTACAAGAGACGATGAATTACACACCAGCCAACAGGACTCCATAACCTATCCTTTCAAATGGAAGGCGTAGACCTCATATAAGTAAGCGCGGGATAAGAGATAAGGGTCATATCGAATTCTATCTAGTGCGAACCAAAACCAACACAGCGCTCAATACTCCATCATACTGACACTAATAACGCTTCGCGTTCATGAAATCGTCATGACACGTATTCCATTCCTTTGCTACATCGACAATTTCCGTACCGTTAGTTGGCATTTCTTTCAAATCACCCCGCACCTCAACCCCACCCTGCGTCCTGAAAAGGTACCAAAACATCATATTCGCCCACAGCACGCTCAACGGGCCACGATCAATATGCACCATGTCCTTGTAAAACTCAAAGTAGCCTCTAACTATCTCGCCGAACTCCATAATCTCAATATCAAGCTCATTACACACGAATCGCGCCGCTCGGTCAAGATTCAGAATCGAGACATTACTTGGCAAACTCTTCTTTAGAGTCACGCTGCGACACATAATTGGAACATCGTCGCCAAACTGCTGGCGTAGCATAGTGATAACCATTCTAACGCGTTGCATGTAGAATCGTAACTCCCGCCAGTTGAGACTGCGAGCCCAGCTGGCTTTTCCACCAACAGCTTCGGGTGCTCTGATAAAGTACGTATGATCCCATAAGCCGGTATGGAACAGAATTAGATCTGGAGACTTCCCATTCATGCCAATAGTGTCATTGAGCGTAGGTAAATAATATTCTGTCCACCGCTCTTCGACGTCAACAATTTCCATGCTTTGAATCCACCACCATGCTGGTTTCGTAGGCGAAACGGATGCAATGTGCCAATTCATGAGTGTTAAGTTCCACATCGGTATGTGGCACCATGACGCAGTCTGACGACCTTTCTTACTATGAGTAAGTTCGAGACCAAGCCGGTTGCAAATATACTCGCTTTGGTAACGATCCACCGAGTCACTGACGACAAGAATACGTCGGTTGCGTAGCCAGTGTAATCGATTTTCAAGTTCCTCCCGTTCGAGTGCTTCAGGCGAACGAGACGACGCGCCAGCCTTTAATGCCAACGACGAATTGTATAATTTGTAATGCCGAACCATGTCCTGCATCCACGGATGTGGTGAGACATTGAGTAGCTCTTGTGGTGGTTGCTCGGTAGGAAAGTATGGATCTCCGTCCGAGGTATAAGGATCAACTGGCTCACCGGTCGTTTCTAATGTCGTCGAAGAATAAGACTCATCGAGTAAGCTGGGATAGAATGGAACCCATGTTGTATTCGTCTCTTCCTTGGTATCACTGTACCAGACATATCCTGGCTGCAAGTATGGATTCTCGCATATATCTAAATTCTTGTTTTTAACGGCTTGGCCGCTTGATGTTCTTGATGCAGACTCTTCGTGACTGATACTCCCATGCAGCTCTGACCGATTCGTGGTTGAAAGTGTAGTAATCGTTGGTAGATAAGGTCTGTAAAAGCTCTGCAAGAGATTAGCCAAGGTGGCGATACCGATTAGAGTCACAATGGCTAGGAACAGCCGTAAATGAGTCCACTTCATGATCAATGTAGCATCTGTGAACAGTAGCAATCCGAGTGAGAGGTCCGCGACCTAAATTTAACTGACTGATCCTCGGCAGTTAATTTGAAGTGCCTGAAATGTGATCGACACGCGCCGCGTATTTTGCTGCCGCCAGCAGATGCGGACACACCGCCGAACACATATCGGTGATTTTGAGCCTTCCCTGCGTTAGGGCTTCGTTCAGGGGGGTAGCTGCGTTGCTGCAGCCATTTGAACCCTGAAGCAAATTTATGCGAGAACACCTTACCCTAATTTGTTCACCTAAATTTGAACCTGTCCTGTGTGCATCGTTTTAGAGCCCACATTTACAGGAATAGACTCAGACTAATGCCCAATATGGTATAGCGCAATTTGCCTGGCTTGACGCGGTATGTCTACAAAATCATTATTATTGACGTGTCGAATTTCATATACAAATCAATATTAGCTACACGGAATACGGATATAGTAATAAATGCGAAGAAAGAAGAGCGACAGAGAGAGAAAAAGACAAGGGCACTGGTTAAGCGACCGGCCCATCGTCTCAAAAAGAAGGTTCTGCTAGCTCAGACTAGCAGAACCTTGAAATTGAGAACTCGACAAGGGTTTAAATTTAGTTTATGGGACGACTAGAACCAGCGATTGGCCAATCTAAACCGTTTTACGTTTGCAAACCGTTTATATCGATGGCGGTGAATCGTTCGATGGTGTCTCGGCTCGCGCCAGGACCGAGGCCCTGTTCAGGGCTGAAACTGACTCCTTCTTATGGTTGCATCTCTATGGCGTCTTACCATTTTTTACGCGACTCGCTCACAGCTGATTGATTACTACTTGCAGGTTGCTACCCTACCATGAGGATGATCCCTTACGGTATGGTATCCCACATGGTTGCCTGGTAGCCACTTACATATGATTTGGTCGGATATAGCAAGGTGTCGGGAGAACAGGCACCCTATGTATTTAATTGCACCATCCAAGCCCATGATCAGTAGTGACTGTATGCGTCGTCACATCGGCGGACCATTTCGGTGATTCGTTCGCGTCACATCACCTCTCTGCAAGAATCCACTAGATTATCCATGATCTCGCCAACCATGTTCTGTACAAGAATCGTGTCACAAGCACACGCACACGATTGAGCCGCATCACAAACTGGACGACCGCACGGCAAACACGAATCAGTTGCTTAATTAAAGTTCAACCTGCGGTACATCGGGATATGTCCTGGTACTGAAAGGGATAAATTGGTTAGATTAAATCTGGTAGCGATACGCGTGATTCTAAGACAGTATAGGCAAGTGTTCGCGGATCCAGCGTTGGCGGTTGCTATCTGCTCAGCTGAGCGATCTGACTATCAAGCGACTGGAATAATCGAATCATTCGAAATATTATGCTCTGGGCTTAGCTCTTGCAAGTGTAAGAAGCTGGAAGACTAACGCGGAATTCGTCCAACTTCTTGCACTAATCCTATGCTATTAGAAACAGGCTTCCACTATATTTTCTTTATTGATTCCAGTAACTAAGGAAAAGAAAAAAAGCTTACGTGGTAGACGTTCACGATGAAGTCATTCCTTAGTTTTTTAATTGTTGCAGTTCTTATTTTATGGACCATGTGCGCGGAATAATCGCAATGATATACAATCGCGCTCGTTGATATCACATCCGCGACCGCCAATCACCTGAACATTTCTGGCATATCCCATTCACCTACGCGTTAGACACGTTCTTCTGTCGATCCGACCTTTGAATGTAGATCTGCGTCCATGTGCCGGAGGAGAGCCCGGTCCCGAACGTCGCTTTCCCTTTATGTGCAGTCTCGCGGTTACCGCGTGTGCGTGATTGGTTATTTGCACGGCACCTCGACTGTGTGACGGGAGCTGTTCGCTATGAGTCCCTGATGTCGGTATTTGCTTAGGCGAGTATATTAGTCTCGGTTTCTGTCTCGACCCGATTGACCGACAAAACACTAACTGGCCGTCTCAACTCTCCTCGACCAGCACCGCAGCAATGCTCTCCTCCATCACAATAATCCTTGGTATTGCGGCCATTGCCGCCTCGGCTGATATCCCAGCTGGTATCATGCCTGCTAATTCGACAAATACGACCTCTTCAGCGCTCAATCCTTTCGGTACCGGTTTTCTGCTTTCAAATAGCAGCAGTGGTTACGTCTATAATGCCACGGGTAACCTCACATCTCGCGAGCCAAGGCCGTTTACACCTTCAGGTGGCCTAGCAAATAACGGTTCTGTACCTAACTACCATCCGCTCACCGATTTCGATTATGAGTCCTTACTGCTTGCGCTATACCAAGAATTCATCGAACTCGATCTTTTCGAATTCGGTCTTAGGACATTCTCTGTCGCACAATTTCAACAATTTGGCCTGGACGCCAACGACAGAGCGCTTATTGAGTTCATGGCCGAGCAGGAGCGTGGGCATGTTATGCTGATCGAGAATATACTCGGACCGTCTGCGATAAATCGTTGCAATTACACTTATCCATTCACAAATGTTGTGGAGTTTGTCGATTTCTGCCGCAAAGTTACGCGATGGGGAGAATCCGGAGTCTACGGATTCCTGGAGCACCTTGATTCGCGCGATTCTGCTCAGCTTCTGTTGCAATCAGTCACGACGGAAGCGAGACAGGAAATGATCTTCCGCCAGTTTGAGGGACTGTTCCCAATGCCGGTGTGGTTCCAGACCGGAATCACCCAGTCCATGGCTTGGACCCTTCTTGCTCCATACATTTCCGGGTGCAGCAGGGATTCTCCGAGAGTTGCGTGGCAGAATTTCCCTGCGCTCAATATCACTAACAATCCGAATCCTGCCGCGCCGAACGCAACGTTGCCATCGAACTCCACGTCACCCAACGCGACAGCCTCTACTGCGCCTTTCTCGAATTCCACTACTTTACCGGGATCGAACTTAACTATTGTGCCAGGAATCACCTCTAATCGAACCGGCTTCTCCTTCCCCGGAAGAGTGCTCCAACTTGCCGGCGATTTCCCAGGCAAGCCCGTCGGCCCCAACAATAGCTATACTACCAATAGCTCTGCGGGCGCGCCTAGATTCGCGGCATGGATCTCGCAGCTGAACACGACGTACACGGCTCTTGAGAACGTGCAAAATAGAACAGATGGGTGGACGGCGACTACAACGCAACCTAGCGATACTATCTGGCCGAATGTTAGTGAACCTATCGTCAATGGTTCGATGTTCATTATTGCTACGGATGCAAATATTTCGGTGACGCCCTATAATATTTCGGAGCTCAATTCGCATATAGTGGCAGGACCTGCAGTATATTTGGCTGGATAAATGAGAAGGGCTTGTGGAGATTATGAACGTGATTACACTATATAAGAACTTATAATAATATGGGGTTAATCGAATTGTGAATTGCGATGATGGTTGTATTCATAGTTTGAACAGGTCGTTAATAATATAAATTACAATTGTTCCATTTATTCATAGTCTGAATAAGTCGTTAATATTCCATATTGACACAGCATAATTACTGAAATTGATTATAAATATTGCAAAACTTTTGATAACCCTGTATAGTCATTGAGGGCGCTCTGAGCAGTTACCACGGTAATATCAAGCGGTCAGCTATTCGTATAACAATTATGACCGCAAATACCTCTTTTCCTCTGAACTATTATTCTCTGATTTGAATTAGACCAGCTTCCTCTAACTTCAAGTACTGAGAATAACGCAGGGGAATATCTAATTGCTGTCCTTGTGGACTATTCTTCAAAAGGAGAAGAGCCTAGTCATAGTCCGACGATGAGTCCCTACCATTCCCTGGAAACATATCCGAAGACGAAAGAGCTGGCATCGCGCTCGTGCATTAATAACTCAGTCGTGGAGCCGGCGTGTTCCCCTCCACGGTTTAACTTCAAGCATTTGCCGCTCATCGCACTGTCCAATGCCATGACGGTTTCCCGACAGCATGGCGCTGTAGTAGATCTCGCACTCTCCCAGAGATCACAGCAAACGGTACCGAGGCATCGAAATGCAAGCATTATCGGAGCACAGTGAGAACTTGAATCATAACTATCTACGTGGCAAGAGATTAGCTCATAAGCTATGACGTATCGACTGCCGAGCAGTAGTTGGGTTGGTGTGACAGCGACGCGTGAAGGTGATATCTCTCCCGGGATGTTAGGGTTAGGGCTGATACTTGCATGAGATGCATAGGTTAGCGCCCCTCACGTACCAATTCACATATACACACGTTCTCTCTCGCGTACGCTGCTAACAGGCTATGAGACTCGTTCAGGCCGGTGCTTGGAGCGACAAAGGAAATACGACTCCCAGACTGAGTACTCGGTTGCAGAGAACGGTACCAGACCCTCCGGTTAATAATCCTGTGACGCGCCGCGTCAGCCACAACAAACAGACGACGCGTCTCTCCACGCCCATCAGCACCTGACATTTCGCGTTCCTCCACCCTTGCAAGCACAATAGATTGTAGCCGTCATGTTCACACCGAGACAACCACCTCTCTGGCTGACAGTCTTCAGCAGAGAGTACGTGTGCATGCAGAGGAACGGCCCCGGCTGGACTAATCACTTGAAGATAACATTTAACCTACACCGGTAGTTGCATTCATGCCGTCTGGGGGTGTCCCCAAGTACCTGTACCTTAGTGACACACGGAACCTGTTTCGTCCCAAAATTATCATCCTTCGCTCTCTGGCTAAAGTGGGTCACGACGAACTGAAGGACGACATTTGGCAGATCCTCTCAGCTGTGCATGACATTGTAAACTTCAAGCCCGGAGACATGGACAAGGTTCTGGAGGACTTCGCCACCCTAGCTACCACGGCGATAGGTCACTTGAGGTACTCATCAAGTCATTCGAAGAATAATATGCCATGTCATGGCGAGGTCGTCAAAGTCGTGGCCAAAGGTGGTCCCGTGTCACCCGGACGCTTCTCCACCAGGCCCGAGCTAACGGATTTTACATTGTCTATGTTGCGAGACAGGAAGAACCGACAAAAACTGTGACCCACTCTCAGGAACATCGTTCCAGCTCTGCCACTCGATATCCTCTTAAAAATTAATCAGACGACAGATTACCATGTAAAAATAAGCTAAGTATTTGTTTATGAAAGAAGAACAGGACACTGGACCCTGAACTGTCGGAGATTTTTTGGGATTGCGGACCTTATTTCCATCATACAGTTATGCCAGGATTTACAGCACTGCAATGTATTCAGCGCATAAATCCATACCCTTCCCAGGGTTAGGGTGGTTCAAAAGTTACAAAATACAAATATCATTTTCACACGTCCCGTTACCCTAATTCTTTACCGATCAGAAACCAACTCAACGTGCCCTACTCCCATGCCCATTGAAGTTTCTTTCTTCACACTCAGTAACAGTCCTTTGTCTTTCAATCAAGATGTCCCACTTGACCTACAACTACGAGGGGCTTGGAAAGTAGTAGCAGGAGAAGTTTTGGTACAGCCAAGCAGTTCGTATCGGCGATCGCATCGAATGTGCTGGACAGGGTATATCCACTTTTTGGATCCGAACAATTGTACCAATTGATGACTGATTTCTCACTATGTAGGCGGCTGGGATCCGAAAACTGGTGTTTTCTACAAGGAAATCAACGCCCAGATCGACCAGGCTTTTGCCAACGTAGAGTTGGCCCTGAACACTGCTGGTGGTAAAGGCTGGGAACAGGTACACCGCGTCAATTCCTAAAACCAAGCTTTGTCGTGGAGCAAGTTGATCGAAAAGTGTCCAAGAGATTTGGTTTCAGAAGTTCTTCCAGTGAGTTAATTCCTTCAGCACTAATGCGAAGACGATAACCTTGTGGCCGAAAACTCTCGGATGAATCACGCTCAAAGACGGGGGGATTCTGGCGCGCTTGAGGCCCTGCGCTAGAGCGAGACCTCCCAAGCCGCCACCGATAATGATCACTTGATTTGACGTCATCGGATGATGGAATGATAGTAGTCAACCCAGTGGTTTGTCGTGCGATAGTGAAATCATTCTCAATTTTTTGAAGACGGACAGGATGCCTAGGATGCATTATAATTCAGGGCAGGAATAAGCTCTCTGGCAGTAGCTAGGGTTTGTGCTTCGCCGAGAAGAACAGTGACATCCGAGGCCCACCATGACAAATGCCTTGCCTTCGCTCAAAGCCTTGACTGACTCCGGCGGACCACCTGCAAACCCGAACCTGGCTTTTCGTGCTTTCTCAACACAGTCTTATACCTGTCAACTGCTTCGAGCCATTCGGGCTCTTCTCCTCCCAGTCCTCCGGCCAATCCATCGAGATACGAGATTCGAGTGTTCCTAACCAGACCGCGTCAATTTCCGGTACCTCAGTGAGAATGTCGTCAAGATTATTGATCCCTTCCAACTATTCGATTTGGATTATTATCGCTGCTTGGTTGTTCAGGCTCTCGTAGATCGATTTCCCAGCGTCGACGGGTGTGTCTGTGATACCAGGGAGCAGACGGAGAGGAGGAGCCGACCGTGTACCCCCTATCTTCGCGCCATATTTTCCAGCGGAACAGACGTGCCGTGCCTGCTCGACAGTTTCAATCTGCGGTATAATGATACTAGCGCCAGCATCCAGAGCGTATCCAATTACTGCATATCATGGCCAGGTATGCTACATGGTATAGAAGCTCCACTGGTCAGCACGACTGCAGTGGAATAGGAGACATATTGATGTACGTACTGGACAAAAGGTATAGTTGAACCTTCGCTTACAAACATTACTTCGTGGACCATCTGAAAGAATCGTAAATCAATCCACACGGCGTAGAACCAGGGGTTGCGACTACCCTTGCAACAGGGACTGCAGACAGTCCGAAATAGAATCCCAAGATAGGCGGAATCTTGCCTTCATGTGCGTCGCGGATTGCTTGTCGCGCGCGATGCGGTTGAAATAGAGATGGCGCTCGGTAGGCTGTCATGTTTTTTTTCCAGGGAAGACTGGTCCGCCATTGTTGATGAGAGTAAGAATATGTAACGTATGAAGGCTTGATAACCTGAGTAGAGAACTGGCAATTATGAGACAGTTGACGAAAAGACGACAAGAATAAACATCATTAAGTCCCCTAGCAAACTTACAGAAGCAGTTGCATCGATGTACAAAGATGAGATAATAATAGTAACTAACACCTGAATCGAGATATCCCGAAAGCCTGTACAGCCTAGCCTAATGGCCTCAAAACGATGCTGTACCTGGATTGCCGAGCGATTTATTCATAACTATTCGCCACAAGTTTAGTACAGTAGAACCATATAATTACAAAAAAATTGTTATTTCGGTTCCAGTTTAATAAAATTTGTGGGGTCGACAGAATACATAATCTACCAATTTCAAAGACTGAACAACCTAATTAGATGACCGAATTAAGCGATCCGCTCCAGAGGGTACGGCGATCGCAGGGAACTTAGTACAGATATACAACCTCCAAGTCCCACGAATTTTGGCTTCATCACTTAATCTTCTTTTAATGCTCTTACTCCTCCCAAGAAGTGTTCGTATCATAGGTTTCTACTATCATGGAGATAAGTCATCGTAGGAAGATGCATTAATGGGCAATGGACCATGGCATGTATGTTCGATCGCGATGACTATCCATCCAATTTTACATTATATTGTGCCTCTATTATGTATATGAAGTCGGACATTACCGTTATCTAGATACCCATTTCAGTAGCATATGTATGTGCGGAACCGAATCCATTAAACGTAAATCCTCCCATCAATGCATCCGCATCTACCACTTGGAAGCTCAAATCATGCCACGATCCATAGCCCATTAAGTCGTGTGGATCAAACACCGCAAGACTCGCCGCCCAATCGTCGCCACCAAAAATAATCGGCTCGTCTAGTTGTGCCGTGGCGGTAGTAGATAGAGAATCGGTCGACAGCAACTGTGTATTCGATAGTGCAGAACCCTTCAGGCCTGACGCAGCTGTGTTGCCAACAGCTGGCAGCGAAAAATGCTCCGACACGTACGGTAGGTATTGGTCTGACTTGGACTGCTGAAGTCTAGCACGCTCAATGCCGCCGACTATCTCGTGTCGAACATACTCCGCAAATACCCGTACATTTCCGTTGGGCTTGTAGGCGCCATAATATGTATCACAGAAAAGCTTTATCCACAGGTGAGTCTTCACAAACGCCTGATAGAGTCTATGCACGCTGCATATGCTGGCGTCGTCATAGTGGAACGAGAAATCAGGGGTAAGCCATCTCTCATCTTTCGCTTCCTCGCACTCGTTCTCCTTTCCAGGAGGAATAGGCGGTAGCGTGATGTTCGGATTAGCGTAGTAAGCTTTAAAGAGACCATTCATAACGAGAGCAAGAGGATAGAAGAAGTTCCGCAGAGAGAATGGTATTAAGAGCCATTCAAACCCATTGAACAACCGGCGGTGGTACATGCACGTCGCAACAGTATCGAGCATCTTCAAGGCACATCGTAAACTCGCCCGACGGAACGTTTCGGCTGTCTCAGGATCTGGTGGAGCGTACGATCGCAGAAGTGATAACTGAAGTCGTAGGAAGAGTAGCTGTAGAATGAACTTTTGAACGAGGCTGTACGAGTCTTGTAGGCTAGACACTGCATTGTCAACCTGGATAACAGAAATCAGCGACTGGAATGAGCTGAGATGACTTTCCTCGAACTGATTGAGTTCGTCCGCAAGGATCTGGAAGTCTTCCAAACTGAGACAAAAATCCGGTCGCATTATTCGCGATAAGATTGTCCGAGCGAGCAGCGCCCATTTAATATGAGTGTGCATAAATGTCTGCGAAAATTGTTCGTAGGAGGCAACGTTATCTGGAAATCGACGGATACGACCTAATGCAGTATCACACATCTCAAGGGGAATTGCGAATGGAAGAGCGAGATCAAGAGAGCGGTAGGTGTCGAGAATTACAAGCTGTGACCACAGTATGCGCCACGTATCCTCCAACGTCGACGGCATGCCCTGCAACAGTGAAGGATCGCGATGTAATCCCATACTCATTGCGACTTGGCACATCATTCCTACAAACCCTGCTGAATCAGAACCGTCAGAACCGTCTCCGTCCTCTGGTGCAATAATTTGATGTACTCGTATTCCAAGCAACACCTGTGCTACTCCAAGATTTGCTTTGCCCATGTAATTAGTTTCTCGCAGACAAGACCATGCAAATGCCTGTAGACGTGGCCCAAATAATGCCGTGTATGAATTATCAAATCCAGCGTTCGCCGGTTTCCAGTCCGGCGGTAGAGACAGTCTTCCCAAACGTAGCAATACTGCAAAAAGCGCGGCACCACGCATGTCATTTTTGCGTGTTGACATCCAAAATGGCTTATCATCAGATGTGGCAGATATGCCGTTCTTCTGCCGACCGTTAACTAACAGTTCTTTCGCCTGCCAAAATTTACGCATATCGCATCGAAACACTGCAGGGTTGACGATCGGAAACATGATGTTTATCGTTTGCATAAACCGGTCGATTAGGAATTCGCATATTGGACGATGCTCTAGACGTGGAAATAAATCGATCGGCTCCGCTGCAACGTTGAATATCTCTTCTACCCAGTCCGTCATATCAGGGGGTATATATGAGACTTTGCGTGGAGGTGCTGTATCATGCGAGGTGTGCCCCTTCTCCGGGCCCGTCATTTGTCGTGACAGTCCAGCCGCTCGCGACTCCTGTGCTTTCCGAGCGAGGATTTTTTTCGCTTCGTGCACTTTGTGGAAACATTTCTTTATAAACTCGTCCTTCCGGATCGCTGCGACTCCAGAAAGTGGACCGAAATACGTTAAACGGTTCTGCTTAATGCAAATCTCGGGCTGTACTACGAGCATGTCCATGGCGCTTGCGGATACTGACGAGACGGACTGAGCATTCGCAGATGTCGGTGTGTCTATTGTAGTTCCCGAGGGCGTCATTGTAGGTGCCGATGGGATAGCGGAATGGAGCTGCGGGGTAGATACTGATGCTGGTGCATTTGATTCTTGTGTTTCCGTTTCCTCTAATCCCGCGACAGAGACACCTGACTGGGCCAGACGCTGTAAGATACCTTCCATTCGCTCCATTCGCAGCTGCAGTTCTGTATACTCCGGCGTCGACTTCGGATCAACAGAGTCTTTGCGTGGCCGCCCCTTCTTTGCTGGCGGTGGCTTCTCAAATATTGGTGACGTCGTCGCGGAAGACGATGGTGTGGCAATTCCACTCGTTTGCGCCCGTTTGTGGGTTGGCGTGGGCTTCAGAGGTCGAGTGGATGATTGGACGGATGACTTTTGTCGGCGGTCGGGCAACGAACCACTGGTCCAGGCCTTGACGGCGTAGGTACACATGGACGTCGTATCATGAGCAACGCAGGCGGAGCATGGCTGATTTCGGTCGCACTGTGCCAGCGTTAACTAAAATCACTGCACTGGAAGCTATGATGTCAAGGCCATAAGATACCTTCAGCTTTCGCTGGCGACAGACGCCGCACACGACGGGGATCCTTCTCCGCTTTTTGATCTCGCGCGTACGGTCCAGAACATCACTCGACACTGGCTGACATTCTTGTTTTTGTTGCTGCTGCTGCGGGTGTACAGAGAACTGTGGAGGTTGCAACTCTGCTTGCTGGTCAGGGAGTGCGAAACGCGACAGTGAATGCGACGGCGGAGTGGGCAGGAGCAGCGTAGAAATGCTTGAACTCCTCGTCTCTGGCAGTTGTTGTGTGTCCATCATGTTCGGTAGTGGAGGCACATGCGGAGGAGACCGAATCGGAGCCGAAGGGCGAGGGAAGGTTGACATCTCGGAGTTTGCGACAAAATGCCTGGCCAAATTGATGATGCTCGCACAACCAAAACTGCTGGTTTCTGAGGCAGCTTATCTTGATATTTCTTCTATACGTAAGCTGACAACTTCGCAAATATCGATTCCTGAGAATACAAATGTCGTCGGTGTGGACACACCCAGCGATGTTGTGACTCGACGGAATTAGCGTCGTAGCCACTTGATAATCCCCGTCTAATAATAATACAGTTTGGTTTAAGGGTATGGTGTCGTATACATTTTCAAGGTTTCAGGATAAGGGTCTGCATTGATAAGGCGCGCGGTTAGGCACTTTTGAAGCCAAACAGTCAATCGTATTTCAGGTCGTGCGAACAGGCAATTCCTAGCAAATTTGCGGATCTTATTCTGGGAATATGATGGTTACTACACTATTGATTGGAACAACAGCAGGGTACGGGACACGCCAGAAGAGCGACTCCAAACGATACGGTTAATGACCGAGGCAAGAACTGGAGCAACTGCTGTTAGAGTATCCGGATCTCGAACCAGTAGTTCGGAAAACAAACGCGGAGCGGCTCCACTACATCGACCATACTTTCACCATATCGAACTGCTCCCATTTGGCGCAGCTATCAAAGGGTACAGTCTATCGCTTAAGGGCATGGATGATGTCAACGTGCTGCCGTCGCTGCTCATAGCCATTTGTTTTGCGGGTCCGTGGCCGCCGGTGACCGTGACGGGATCTCGGGGGCTTGCTCCAAGCCCACCAGTAGCAACAGCAGCAGCGTCCACATTCAGAGTGAAACGAGCAAATATCTGCCTCTTCGGGCATCGAGCGGGTTTGGGTTTGGCGGAAACGAAAAGCTGCGCTTGGAAAGGGAATCATGCTGTTTCGACCAACGTGCACTAACGTTAAGCAATTTTTGCCCTAACCCGGTGTCTGCCCAGGCAATTTTCCCCGCAAATCGTGGCCGTGGGCCGTGGCCGACTCGCGTTTGGTCGCTGAATGCGCTCTTCAATGGTCGCCCAACTCTTTCTATTGGCAATTTGCATGCGTTGTCAGTAACATCTTCTTCAATGCCAGCAGTCCCTTATTAAGATTCTTTAGGTGATCTAAGTACGATCGATCTCGCTGCTTCGGCGGGGTGAAACACAAATTGCCAAAGACTTTGCACAGCCTCTTTCATATGATCTGAAGCTTGATTTCGTCCGTGATCCGTATATAGTATCTCCATATGACTGTTCCATTTTGGTGTCGCATATAGAGGATTGATACTGCACAGCACAGCAGCGCCGTAATCGTCCAACAGTTCACCTCACAATGGCGCACTTCGTCTATCCAAATAGTGGCCTGGGCCAGGGCCGGTTCAATCCCGACGGCTCTCCGCGGCCAGGGTATCTGGCAAAAATGTATTGGGCAGTTATTGGTGCGTTTCTTGGAACTGCCTTGTTGTTGCGGATATGTGACTTTGTGCTAGGGATGCAGAGGTGTGTCATGATACCTGCCCTTCACGCATTGATCGTTCTAACCGATGATAGGAAACGAAGTTTGAATGCACGGCCAAAATCTGTATTAGCAAGACTATACACTGTCTTTACGTCAATTGGCAGGGTTTTGACATACGCCATTCCACCATATCTACAAAGGTACTCGGGCTTGGTGCATTTTCCTTCCGTCGGTCGAATGCTGGTGGTCATTTTCTACTGGTGCTTACTGATCGGTTTCTTCTTTTATCGGAATTCGATCAAGGATTCCACCGACTGGCTAAATGTGGCATACCGAGCAGCATGGCTCTCCATCGCTCAGCTCCCACTAATAGTCTTGCTTTCAGTCAAGCGATTATCTATCATCAGTTTCATCACTGGCTCATCGTCCAGTGTCACACTAAACTTCTTCCACCGGTGGATCGCTCGTGCACTCCTCCTCACGACTACTCTGCACATGTTCTACATGATGCGCTATTACGCCTCCTTCCAATCCCTAGTTATGCGGCTAAACATAGATATCTTCATGCGCCGTGGAATAGGAGCGTGGTGCGTTCTAGCATGGATCGTTGTTGTGACAACCATTAGCCCAATACGGCACTACGCGTTCGAGCTGTTCTTCGCAAACCATGTGATCTCAATAATAGCATTTTTCATTGCTGTGATGATGCACACTCCAGCATATGCGCACGTCTACATCTGGATCGCGATCGGTATCTATATCGCAGATGTTGCATTGCGATGGTCCCTCATCCTTCTCAACAATGTGTCGGCCGCTGGATTGAACTACCGGGCAAGTGTCAGTGTCGTTCACGACGCAAACACTCTTCAAATTGAGATTCCGTTGACATCTCTGCGTTTCCTCAAGTGGAAGCCGGGCCAATTTGTCAGGCTCTCATTCCCCACAATCGCGCCTTTCATGGCTCACCCCTTCACCATCGCGTCACTTCCAGAAGATGGTAAAATGCTATTTGTTATCCGTGCGAAGGCAGGCTTCACTAGGCGCATACTTGAAAAGACACTTCTCATAGGCCGAGATATAGAGAAGCAGCACGATCACGTGGTCGCAACTGCTACCTACCCCGTTGTCATTGACGGTCCGTACGGAGGTCCTTCTCGACCCTGGCAGCAATTTGACACAGTTCTGATCGTAGTCTGTGGTACTGGTGCAACGTACGGATTTTCCGTTCTCTTTGACGTTCTGCGGGACAAAGGAGCCGTTCGAACTCTCCGGCTTGTGTGGATTGTAAGACATTACAGCGACATCATCACATTTCGCGAGCAGCTCGAACAAATCTTGAACTCCTGTGAAGCTGACGCCTCCAATCTCTCCATCGTAATCCAAATATTCGTATCCGACCGGTCGACAATTCCGATTCCTTCACAGGGGCAATCCGACTTCGATCTGTTTCTCGCGCATCTCAAAGACGTCGTCGAGATCATACCCGGAAAGCCCGTCATTCGCAGCGTCGTAGGGAGTGTCCTCCGTGGAACTGGAGGCGAAGCCGGTATCGCAGCTTGTGGTAGCGTGCAACTTACTACGGAAATAAAGAATGATGTAGTTTTGTTGGACGCCGTGGCCAATCATCCGGGGTCGGATATGCAGAAATGCTGGGTTCATTCGGAACAGTTTGACGCTTAGTGGTCTAATATATTACAAGAATTGCCTTGACGCTGCCAGGGTAGGGACCATTGTGTTATTTGAGAACTCTTTCAAATGTTCTTATTCTGCACGCATCAAATGCAGTCTTACTGGCATAACACGCCAGAACAACAATACCTTATAAAATTAGTCTATTAGTCACGCATACCAACATTGTACAATGCCAAATTTGACAACCTCGAACACAGTTCCCAGCACCTTGGCAATCTCATCCATAGTTTGGAACAACCTCGACTCCGTCTGTCGCTGTCCAACAAGTTGCAAACTCAAACCAATCAGGAATTAGTGCCTTTTAATTACTTTGGACTTTGAACAGCAGACGCTGGGCGGGGCTTTCCGAGACTGCGGAATTCCGCAATGTTATTTCATGATCGGTGCCTTGCCTTTGGCGCGGTTCAACACCAAGAGTTGTCGCGGTTGAGATCTTGCCCGAACGTCATGGTTTGTTAGGCGAGAGATATGGTATTGACGTGCGGAAAGCGGCTACTACTTAGGTTGGCTACCCTAGACGAAGTAGATTTGTACGTTGACGTGCAGAAACAGGTTAGTGCTTAGATTGGCCATCCTCGAATAAGGATTGGGCTTTGTCATTCTTGGTTTAATTTCATGTACAACCTCAATTGTTCTAATGGAATAATGTTACTGGTTCTCCATCACTTGCCGATGTTCCGTGGACTTTGACTAGGACTGTCAAGTTCCGCGTCCCTGCATTGCGGGCCCTTACTTTAAACTGGTTGACTTCCCGTAGCACGAGAATTAGCCGATTCGAGGACGAAATTCACATAAGAGAATTTACCTTTTGCCATTGCTTAAGTAACTGCCAGATCTATGAATTCGATAGGTCTGGCCGCACGAAAAAGTTTACCGGAAGTCATCCACTCTCTACCCTTGTGCTGCAAGCAATACTTTACCCCGACGGATAAGGAGCAGAAGGCACCAAACTGCCGATTAATTACACTTTTCTTGAGATCTGCCCTGAACGTATATGCTCTCCTCCAATCCACGAAAGGTCGATCTCAGAACAGATATACTCGTTCTAACGTGATTTCCCTTTTTATCTCGTTTGTTGCTCTGCTTAAAATCCGTATGTCAAATTTGTTGCGTTGTTAATAAATAAATATAGAGGTATTAACTACCGTTCATTTCATTCATAACAGTTACTGAAACTTAGCACAGAAGATGAAAGACACAACGCAAATTCAAGCAAACACATACTACGCCAAATGGGATAGTAACACTTCCGTCACAAGCACAGTAATCAGCAAGTCAGTGTGGCCACCAGTACCCACAGATCAGAGTAAGTCTCCGTTGTAGAGAACTGTATAAATCACAAATTAGAATTAGGTAATTAGACTTCTGAAATGAGTTATCATAGAAGGGAACAGAATATCACTACAAATCATTAGCAAAATCCACAACTATCAAGTATACTTACAAAATAGTGACGGCTATGTTGAATAAAATATATCTCCACATAAAGCTGAAAGTGTCCGAATATGTTTGCTCTAGTTTCTCCACGTTTGCGCAAGGAAGAAGAACAGTAATGCTCAGTGTCGACCCAGACTTTGAAATTTCAACACTGTCAGGATTGTCGTTGTTACAGAGCTCATAATTTCCAGAATCAACACCTTGAGATGGTATTTCACGTTTCGCGTCCACCGTATACCCCGTAGACATTCTGACACCACATCTAGCATCGGAAACCTCCAATGGCAGTGTATCATTCTGCTCTACGGATCCTCCCATTACCGCGACTTGTCCCGCTCCTTCTCTAATCGCACTGCTTCCGTCGATGGTCTTGGTGCCATTCTGACGCGCTTCAACTTGCTGCTCACACTCATCCTCTGGTTCATTTGGAAGCAAAATTTGTTCCGCAGTAGCAGGTAAGAGAGTACAGTCGCTGTGACTACCCTTTGCGTCACCAAACCACAGCAAACCTGAATCTATGGAGTTACATTTCACATAATCATGGTCATTGTACCTCTTCACGTCCTCCGGGGAACGTCGTCCAATCCGCGACGCAGAAGACTTCCGCCAATGTGTCCAACCTTTACTGATCCAAGCCTTTGGCATATTATCTAGCACTCCATGCATATCATCTTCGACTTTCCGAAACGTGAGGACTCGAACGTGGCTTGAAAAGGAAACTCGCTTCTCATTAAGGCAGCCATTGTGAAATTGGTTTACTACAGATGTGTTGCTATTCTTGCTAAACTTCGGCGATAATATTGGGATTCGAGAGCCTTGTACGGATTCCGCATGTGACCGCGCACAACGTTGCAAGATATGGTTTCGATTGGTGACTTGAACAGGGAGTTTCGAATACATATGCCGATGGGTAGGTTTGATGTTCAGGCCAAGTGATTTTGAATTAGACCGGAGAATTGATCGACGCGGTGACGCAGCGAAATCGTATTCTCTCGCATACCGACCAAGTAGACTTGCATCGGTGAAATGTGCGACGGTAAGCGATTCTGAATATTGTAGAGTTGTGCCTCTTTGGCTCGGTGTAGCTACCAAGCCTGAGCCAGCGACAGCGCTTTTTCTAATTGATGCAAATTTTGATGAAGTGTACTCTGATGAACGATCGGACATGTTGACAATTGATATTTGCGTATCTCCATAATCATTGCCACTCTGCCGAAACCGTGCTATGTACAAATTTAGCAAAAGATGGATCCAAGTAAGCTAAAGTAAATCACAATTCTCACGATTGCATCGATATTCAAACCCACCGGGATGAATGTAACACATTGACGAATTTGTTGTCGCTCGGTCCAATTCTACTAGCGTGCTCTGGAAAATGTGAGTTATCACCTTGATGCGAAACTCTGAGATCGGAAGCGCACATTAGACACTGCCATAGCCACCTACACAGTTTCAACGCGGTTTTAGATCAAAAGCTGTCGAAATGGTCTTGCGTTTAATATTTTCTGTCCGTATTTCGGAATCGAAGCATCGTAAAGTTGTAAAGCCAACCCACAACGAATGAAGCGGTACTCATGTTGACTAGCAGAAGAAACACGTGCCTGTGCAATTGCGACCCGGGCGGCAGAACTAAAGTCTAATTCCATGCACTTTGAGCACAACGAACACAACTATAGCAATCAACTACAACTACCAATATAAGATGTATAGCCTTATCCCAATTTAATAAAATTAAGGGTAAAAGTCGAAAATACCACTGAAACTTTTCCAAAAGACAAAAATACCAGTGGCGACTGTACCCACCGTACCCAAGTAATCGGGTCAGGTGAATGTGCACTCAACATAGTGCAAAAATGGGTTAGGGCTCTGGCCAAGTCTCATCTTCACATAGGACAGTTGAACTCTCTGGGATCACATGACTGGATGGCCAAGCTGGTTAAGGCGTACGGCTGTTAACCGTAAGATCGGGAGTTCGATCCTCCCTCTGGTCGCCAATTTTTACATCCGTTATTGCTTGAAATCGTTTCGGTTTTGTATCTTGCCTATTATACCTCAGGTACTCTCAAAACTGTCATTAGAGGATGCCAAAGATTAAATATAACCCAAATAATTTTAACTGTTTATGCGGACTGCTCACGTCTACTTTCCTGTAGAGAGGATTTTACATAGCCAAAGAGAATAACATGGTGCCCAAGAGACCGGTAGAAACCATTGCACTGCCGGCAGCAGAACTGGAAGAGTTATCTTTCCGCCGCAAGGAGTAGTGAGTTGCGTAGGGTGATTAGCCCCACGCGAAGTGGGGTATATGAAGTTCAAATGTCAGTGGGCGCAAGCCGAGAGAGTGAGTAAGACCGATTCTGCGATAGTGAACCGCATTGTGTATGTTGTGTTCAAGATATATATACGTGGGAGCGTAGCAGAGGCAGAGGAAAAAAAGTGCAGGCGGTTTGTATTTATTATGCAATATACGAGAACAAGTAGCCACAGAGATATGACAGGGACGCGAGACGACCATTATCGAATAACACGCGCACTCGCGCCAAGATTGTTCGTATTTTTGGCTCGCCAAATTGTGTGCGCATTCCATGGCATGCCAATCAATCAACTAATTACTAACAGTATTCTACCTCGAGCAATAGCACATGACTATTGGCGAGCCCGCAGGCGTCCGTCACAAGCAATTAATGGTCGTCTACCTCCACTCGCGGCCCCTTAGATCTATTCCTTGTGAATACTTGTAGCTAACCAATAGTTTAGCTAAATTGGCGTGCGGGAGCCAATGAATACTTCTCGGCATTGCTGGAATCATGCACACTGTGTTCGCCCTTCGGAAAAATTACCCTCTGGCCCGAAGATTTCGCATTATCGTCCAACTATGCTAATTTGCTGTTTTCCACTCACTAGCCGCCATATTATACCTGACAATATATGACCACGTTATTTAAATTCCTCAGCACCGTGCAACGTCTAATCCAGTTTGCTCAATTCCTTATGCAACTTAGCATCGGGATGACCTAACCACCAAGGAAATGACGAAACCTTAATCAACGAGATGAAAGTTTAAGCCAGCTTGGAGCGACACAGCCACATGCGTAGCTTTACATCGCTAACTTAAAATCGGGGACCCATCGGATTGTGTGGCGGTGCGAGCAAAAACGAGCAAATTTCACGTTGTGCGGCAACTACGGTATCAAAATCAAAACTAAGATACTGTGACAGAGCCAGGAGCCAACATAGATTGGATTCTATTGTATTTACAAGCACAAAAGCAGTAGTAATTAGTACATTAACTCGCCCAGACTTTACCGCAACAAGACCTACTTTTCCATGCATCCGAGCACACTAATGGCCCTCAATATTTAAAATAAATCGACCGAACAGCAGCTCACCGAGAAAAATTCCGCCGAGGACCGAGAGGAAGTAGCCAACGTTGAATGTCATGACCGCCAACATCCTGCAATATTGTTAGCAATTGTCTTCACTAGAAGATAAAAAAAACATACAATAGATAAGCAACGCCGGAAAGAACGAGCTGAATGAGAGAGAGTGGAATATCCATCGAAACACGCCATGGCCGGACGTTGCGGAACTGCAGTGGTCGCTCCGGCGCGATCGTCACTTCGCCAGCAGATTTCTCGAAACTACCGGCATTTTCGTCCATCTGTAACTGAGCTGTCGCGATGTTGCGCGCGAATTGTCTGGCTCGCGCGTTGACATAGCGTTCAGTCCGGTGCTTGAGAATATGAGTCAATCTGTAGATGACTGCGAGCACAATGAGGAAAATGCATGTGCCGGCATACTGTCCGCGGGACGACGGAGTCCATCTTCTCGAGAACAGGAAGTCGAAGATTGAAGTGTGGAAGGACATGGACGACATGGACATACTCCCGTCGGTCGAGGTCGACATGGCCATCGCCGTGCTGGTAGAACTCATAGCCATCGGCGTCGTCATCGTGCTGTGGTCCATGGTAGCCGTGACTGACGAGATTGTGGAGCTGGCCATCGCATTGACCGACGAGGAGGATGGTTGTTTTAAAGGTAAAGAGACGACGTACGGAGATAGCGTAGCTTAGGACAGTGGATTAGCACTTGCATTTTGTTTACGCCAACCGGAGACGCCGCATCGGCCAACACAGTGGCTGATCCCCGGCACCGACGATTGAACTTCAGTTTCCCATTGCCGCGTCGTGCGATCCATAATTAACCAGCTCAAAAGGACCTATCCTCTTGCTTATTCTTTTCCCAATTACTGCCCTCTGGGACTGCATAGCCATTATACACCCAGCAAGAAGCAATACAAGGCAAGAGGCAAGGGGAACACCAAATCGAGCTACCAGCATGGAGCCGCACGCACGGATCGCTCTGACTTCTGTGCTGGGTGAGCGAAAACGAGCAAATTTTGGCCGTTCTAGGCCTAGTAAAAAGATTTGAATGGATTCCCCCGACCAGAATAGGAGTGTGTCCAGAGTTGCTTCGTCACATTGATAACTGTACTAATTATTGGGAAGCAGAATTTAATAAATATTCTTCTCCAGTAGATATGTGATCAAATTATGTTGCATTTTTTGTTCATGTCCTTATTTGCCTATTATATTACTTTGTACGTATACCGCTCTAGTGGGTGTCATGCTAAATATTCTATTTATATTGATACTATTAAATATGAGTCTTATTTATTGTTGTCATCTTAATCTTAACTAGTGTTTTAGTAATTCTCTCAATTAGTATTTACGAATAATTAAGATTCTGTTTGAAATAATACTTGCACTTACATCTGGACTTATAATTTCCGGTACAGTAAATAATTAAATAATTCAGAATAAATATAAAATATCAATGAGTGAGGCTGGGATTAACTTCATATTCTGACAAATAGGTCACTCGTTACTTCGGAATACTTAACTTTTATTCATGACTGTGATATTTGTAATTCTTTAAAGAAGCTTAGCTATATCTATATATAGTGTTTTCTGTTCCATGCTTTTATTCTATTTTTCTACATTAATTTTCTAGAGTAAATATAAACTTTATACCGATGGACCATGATGATGGTAATTGAATAGCAAACAGAAAGCGGCTGTCACCAAAACAAGGGGAATCGCTTGCTTGTATAACACGCGGATCCGATAGAAGTATCTACCGCAACGGTTGCTCGGCTGATGCGCTCTTCTTCTCGGCTGCCAAGCGACCAAAACCCGATTTGTTTCGTGATCATCGTAGATATTTTCAGGACTTTTATGTAACGGGTGAGAGAGGTAAAATTCCATTGTATCATAGTCACGACAGACACCGGATAATAGCCACATACCGTGCGGCGGTGGCGTAGACTAATTGTTAGTCTCGCTTCATCGCTGATCTGCCTCCGCTTTTGCACTCAACTGGTCTGGGTCCAGCCTCCTGCCGTTTGGCCATTCATTTGTTGCCCGAGATGTTCTCGATCGAGCAGGAGGCGAAACCGGCATCGCAGCGTGTGGTACCACGACGCTTACTGGTAACATCAAGAACGATGTAGCTTATTTTTTGGACGCGCGTACTGCTCACACGGGGTCAGATGCGCAGGGATGTTGGGTTCATTCGGAACAGTTTGAATTATAGTTAGTTAGTTTAGTAATATTGCATTGAGCGGTATAAAAAAAAAAAAAGTTTCCGGTTCACTGTGTTAACGAGGGCAGTTTTACAGTTCATATTCTACAATCCATTGAATAAATCTATAATAGCCACATGTACAATGCCAACTCTGAAACCTACTGAACATTACCCAGCACATTCGCAATCTTATCCATAGTCTGGAACAACTTTGGCTCCATCTGTCGCTGTCCAACAAGTTGCAAACCAATGGGGAATCCCTGAAGTCTCTCGCGCACACCCTTGGCCCCTATTCATGTCATTAGCAAGTACATTCAACAGACAACGCAAAGCATCATACAAGCTGACTGCGCCTTGGCATCCATATCGTTCAGCGGAGGCGGCATGTCGATATCGTCCTTCGCCATGTCCACTTTCGTCACAGGGAATATAATACCAGGGTAATCCAACAGATTCCACGTCCGCGAGAAATGCGACCGAATCAAGAACCCGTCAGGTCGTGCCGGGAATGACTGGATAGGCAATATCAGAGCATCGACGGGCAGTCCTGACTTTGTCTTTTGGGCCGTTTCTTCCCAGTACTTGAGCCATGCGCGTTGTAACTCAGCGCGCACGGACGAGTACGCGTGGAATTCCGAAATTCCCTTCTTTTCGCATGGGTACATACCGCCGTTAGCGACAGCCGTTGACCAGGGCTCGCCAGTGATGTCGAGCTGAGATTTCAGGAACTCGCCACCGTCGGCCGTAAAAAAATCGACCGCGTTGTCGGAGATATCTTGGAATTTGTAAAGCTCAAGTTCGATAATTTCGTGACCAGCAGCTTTCAGTTTATCGCACACTTCGTTGAGAGCACGTGTGATTGGAGGGAGGGTCTGCACTTCACCATCGAATCGAATGACACCGAGAGACAGAGTACGACGGAGCGGCTTAGGTTGGATCCACGGGAGATATTGACACGAAGGGTCATAGAGCCAGGGCTCAGTTTCCGCAATGACACGCATCAGCATCTCGCAGTCACGGTACGAGACCGCCATCGGAGCATTGACGCACAAAACACCGACCGTCTCCGCACCCGGCTCCAGATATCCCTTCATATTGTGATACGGCAGCCGACCGGACGATGGCTTAGTCGAGTAGATGCCATGCGAGTACGCCGGAACTCGAATGGATCCACCGACATCAGTTCCAATACCGAGAAGGGAACCCCGGAACTTGATTAACGCGGCCAGACCACCAGATGAACCGGATGCGGTGATCTCTTTGTGGATGGGGTTACGGGTAGTGCCGAAAACATTGTTATCCGTGTCGGGAACCATCATGCTCTGCGGAACATTTGTCTTGACGTACAATACCGCGCCCAACTTTAACATCAGGTCGACAATGACGGAATTTTCTTTCTCAGGCTGAAACGCATATGCAGCAATACCGACGACGGAGTCGTACCCGGCAACGTTAACACTATCCTTCAAGCAAATTGGTAGTCCATGTAGTGGTCCCACGGTCCTTCCCGTGTTCTGGAACTCCTCATCTAGCCATTTCGCACGCTCAATAGCCTCATCATAGAAAATCTCCGTCAAGCAATTTAGCGCCTGCTGAGCGATGGCTGACCGCTTGCAAAACGCAATTGTGACCTCAAGGGATGTGTAAGTGCCCTTGGCAATCTCAGCAAGTAATGAAGTCGCGTCGTAATTGTCAGTGATTTGGAGTTCGCGGGAAGTCAATAGGCCGCAGCTTTGGGCAAGTGACATCAAATTGGTCGGTTCCGGGTCAAACTTGACGCGCCATTCGTCGGGAATC
Source organism: Lipomyces mesembrius (assembly GCA_038497805.1). NCBI lineage: Eukaryota > Fungi > Ascomycota > Lipomycetes > Lipomycetales > Lipomycetaceae > Lipomyces > Lipomyces mesembrius. The sequence goes on from MU972920.1 coordinate 54,724, forward strand.
TTGCTCTCGCGTTCCGCGAGTTTTGCGTCGCGAAGTTCTTGCCACGGCTTTCTGGTGACTGGAAATGTAACTGGCTTCATTGTGTGGGCTATGCACTGAGTATGAGTCGAACCTGGGGAGAGGAAGGAAAGCAATCTAAGACTACGGAGAATAATTTGGTTATATTCTCGGTCGCCGGCGGCGGCCATAAATAAGGTTTAATGAGACGGCGAGTCATGCCGATTGCGACAGATAATAAACATTCATCCCAATTTGAAACCCTAAACCAACATCAATAGTTTATGATCACTATCATACTAATTTTATAGGTCTACAGTTATCGGGCTTAGCGAGGCACTACTCTTGTTTAGGAAGGCAATCGTTATAACGAACTGATTTTTAACCAATTTTTACGGCACCAATTTTATCGCTATATCGGGGATCGAGTATCGTTATAGCGAGGTTTGACTGTATTAGTTTCGAGGATAGTCTCCCCAGCGCTGCGGCAGTTAATCAATGCGATATCCTGTTGCGCCGGTCGATAAAGCGCGATAGAGTTAACAAATAGGAGCTGAGCTGATAAGACACACTGTGATCGTTTTCCAACAACGACTTCTCAACAAAGTGCGAGAATATAAATCTTGCAAAGTCGTCTTGGTCTCTGAGGCCTACACTAGTAAGAAGATGTGGCAGTCTCAACGACGTTGGTAGTAGTAAAAAGTACGCATGCAAATAATGTCAGTATGAATGCGATCGCGATGTCAATGGTGCGAGAAATATTCTGGTTCGTTACGGCAGAGCGAACCAGGCAGTAGAGAAAAATCTACACAAGGATGAGCATCCACGAGATGCTCCAGTGCAGCAAACCTGCAATGCAAGATCCGCCACGCCTTTACTATAATAGTAATAATTGCTGTGGCTCGCGATGAGGCTTCCTTCTCGGTTCCCCGAGTTGCATGATTCTAGTCAGTTTCCAACATAATATGCTTGCTTATTTTCGAGGAAACACACGAGTGTGATCGTTGAAGCAAATATGAGAATTGTGATTTGTGAAACAATTAATGATAATTTTAACTGCATCTGGCAGGAGCTCCAAGTAGGAATATATAATGTAGAGCTTGAAGAGTTACTACTTAAAAGCTATGTATGGCAGTCGTTTGTGCGGCGCAAGTCAACAGGGCCCTGCTGGTTGGATGTCCGATGGCTACGTACGTGTCTGATCTCCATAGTTGGTTGCCAGCGCTACGATCTACGGTAGTTATGGTGGATCTGAAAAATCGTTCAGCCTCTGGCAAGTTCTTTGCACTGGTGTAACACTGCCCAAATTAGTTGTGACGGGTATTATTACCATAAAACACTATATTGGTGTGTCTATCCTTATCTCGAAGAATTAATGATCACTAACCGGCAACAGAAAACAACACTTCTCATTAATAATTAATATTTTGTAGTTACTAACTATAATGTCTGATATGATCATAATGGTGGAGTGGATAGAATGCCGCAATTCGACGGCCCACAACAGAGTGTTGCGGGTATATCGGAGATTAGTGTCCGGCGTGGTGATATGGCCGGAATTCCATAATTCTATTTCTCCATTTGTCGTTGTCCACACAAAGATCACCCGCGGCTTTGTTTGCTTGCACTACTACTGGTATGTGGATTATATTGATATAGTGCATGTATTTAATTCTTTTCGAAGAGGAAATTCTAAGGGTGGCGCTCGACCACTTCCCGACCTATCGAGGCTAGGAAATCATACCGCAGTGATCTGAGAGTAAGCACGAAACACCAACATTTTCGACTTGCTGTGGTTATATCGACATTGCTTAGTCTACACCTCTGTATTCGAATCTTTAAGCTAACATTCTTACGATCAGATTCGCACGGTTCGTCATGGAGCCTAACCTCGGCCATACCAGTTCAATTCCACCATCAGGGGTAACGATAAGTACCATGCCGGGGCCTGGGGAGACCTCTTCGAGTAGACTTGTGTCACTACATTCGTCAATATCCACGGTGACGGCTCCTGCCGTTAACGCAGCGGCGTTCAAGACGGCAGCTGATGCGCCGACTGGCTTCCAAAGTCCTAAATTTGACGAGAATCCGTTGGCTGATGACACCCAAGAGAATGAAAAGGCTTCGAATTCTCGAAAGCGCAGACGAATACCTGTCTCTTGCGCAATTTGTCGTCAGAGGAAATTGAAGGTGAGTATTGGTCGTACGGTATAGTCTGGGTTAAGGATAACACTGGTGCCTTAGTGCAATCGAATGCAGCCATGTTCAGCCTGCATTGCACATGACACTGTCCCACTTTGTGTATATGCTGTGAAACCTTGGCTACCAGGCTCGCAGGATCCGGGACTAACAATTCCAGGCACTCAGACATTTAATATCTTGACTCCAGTGTCTGGATACGGACCGCCAATCCTTCAAAGTCAAGTACAAGGATTTCAAGGAGACGCACCAGTTGCTATAATATCGTCTCAGGATACTGTCAGTGACCGCAACTCATTGCTGCTCCGACAAACCCAGGCATCGAGTCAGATACCACTAGATCCTGCTGTTGCAACTGAATACAATGAACTAAAAATACGAATGGCACGACTTGAAAATTTAATACAAGGAATGGCTAACCCGGCCTCGTCTCCACCTACGATAGGAGCGCCGTCTTCGAGTCCGACATTACCTTCAGCAGCCACTCCAGTTCGGCCGCCGCCGGCAACAACAGCAACAGCAAATCCCGACTCAGCATTGTCTACATATTCTCCATCCTTAAAACCGCAAATTCAGATCAAGAAGAATCGTGTTGCATTTCTTGGTCCGCTTTCATCCCTAGCTGTCGTTACGCAAGATGAATATATCCAAAGTCTGGTCGGTAAAGGAAAGAAAGGGGTACTCACGTGGAAGAAAATGCACAAATCTCATCTAGAGCAATGCCAAAGGAGAGGCGACAAAACTAAGATTCCGAAGCCAGCTTCAGAACACAGCTCGCGAGTCAAGCCAGGACCTGAGCTGCAAGCCATCCTACATAACCTTTTCGACGTAAATCAAAATGCGTCTCAAATGTTTCCACGTCTTGTACATCGGCCAATCTGCGAATTTTTGATTACCAAATATATGCAGACTATCAACATGGTCTTTCCTATTGTTCATCCGACAGTATTTCGTGAAGATATGGAAAAATTCTGGACAAACAAGGCCGAAGCTGCCAATAACTTGAACGGCACATCGGCGGCACGAAAAGAGAACATGAGAGGTACTGCACTTTTTGCGATTTTACTACGTCTTGGACGGTTGGCATTGCCTGTCGATTGGACACCCTCACAAGAAGGATTTGATGACAGTCTTTCTGCTTTTTTCGGTCGAGACTTGAAAGAATTTGCGTGGTCTTGTCTGCGAGCCACGAATTATACTGGCAAGGCGGACTTTGTCGTAGCACAAGTTCTGTTAGGACTACGACTTGAGCTGTTGCTGGCCCCGCAAGGTGGCGATGGTCCGGACCTTGCGGATTCTGCCGGATATATCGGGATTGTTTGCCAGATTGGTCTGACCATGGGTCTCCATCGTGACCCTACATCGTTCCCCCGGGTGCCACCGGACATGGCGGATGCTTGGAGATTGCTATGGTTGGAAATGCTGGAAATAGATACAGATCGTGCTTTGTGTATTAATCTCCCGTTTGCACTTCCCCTGGAGATGTCTGACACGCAACTGGACAAGATCATCGGATTTCCGACCGCGGTTGTCAATGAGCAACCTTCAGTGAATTTCCTACAGGCGAAAACAAAGCTTGTTCTTTTGACGCGGCTTATTTTGACCCGCATTATGCGACCAAATTTCGTGATCAGCAAGGGCGAGTTTGATCAATGCTCGGAGGAGCTTGCTAAATTTGACGAACGCAATCTGGGTTCATTCCAGCTGCTCCTGGAGATGATTCACGCTGACACTGACGCAGCAGTGCAGGGACCGAGTGACTCATATGATCTTATCCAGAAGTATTTTTTACAATTACAGTTTCTTCGTTTGCAACTAGTTCTCTTGACGGCATATTCTCCAAGGGATACGGCCGAGGAGGAGGAATTGCGAGTTCAGCGGATTCGATGTGCCCTAAAGATGCTGGACACAATCTCGACATGCATGCTTCGTCCTCGGTTGTTCGCGGGTTTCATGTGGCTAGTAGTGCCGATTGCTCTGCGACACCATAACTTCTCGCTCTCGCTGGTGGCGCGGCAGCTTTTGAAGGATCTGACTGAACAGCCTCTCATAGTCGAGCAAGAGCGTAACCGGCTCGTTGAAGACAGATGGATGTTCCCAGATATGGCATTCAAATACCATTCCGACAATATCAAAGATTTCAAAAGATTATACCAAGCATTTATGAAGACATCGACATGGGTCAACTCATTCGCAGATACATATTACTATGCGTACAATTCAGGTCTAGTTCTGCGTGTATTTTCCGACAGTTTCAAAATACATATCATTTCCGACCATGAAAAAGGATCTGGCCGTCAAGAGCCGAATTTGGCAAGCGATGGTGGGTCCACAGTGGAAACTCTCACAAATGATACTCCGGATTCGCAGCTATTAGATGGAATGCCTGATTGGAGTACTATGCTGGGGAACTTTGTGTTAGATGATTCGATTGGCGATTGGTGGCATGATTGGTCAACGTCAGGAGACTCTGGATTGCATGAGCAGCTGGAATCTGCGTCAAGAGAGGCATGGAATGCGGATAACGGAAATGTCAATGTGCATAGTAATAATTAGTTTATATTCTGTGACTGTATATTATTTGGGATTGGCTACAAAATAATTGTATTTATAATAATGGTGAGTCGGACACTGGCTTTGACTTTTGTATCTCGAATTAGGGAATGTGAATGGTTTGAGCGATAGGACAAAAGAAGGAGTAGACGATTCGTATGACGATAATAAGAGCCAGGACCAGGCGGGTACTGACTATGCATATTCGAGAAGGATGATCCCTTTAGAGACGCACCTCCAGAAGCTATTAGTTCTATCACAAATTTGCGCCAAATCGATCTCAAACAACGCGAGCGCATGTAACTACAATACACGTTGGCGCTTTGAGTCCATCCACGCGATCTGAAACTGTGTTGTCCGGAATAACAATTCATTTCCTGACGTTCGGTCAACAGAACAACTGGAATCTGATCTAGAGGGACAAAACTGCAGAGACATAAACACAAGTATAAAGGTGGGTGACGAAGATTCAGGATGGCCGAAGTGTTCGCGTAACTGAAACTTAAACGCGTCGCGATAACGCTTTCAGTAAGAGCTTCTCAAGTCATCTCTCCTGTCAGTGACACTTCACGTCAGTGGCAATCGGCTGTTCTACCAAGTAGGGATCACGGCTAGTTATGTTGTTCAGGTGACGCGGACTTTACTACAATTCACATCTTTGTCGAATTTGGATGAGACTGGCTCGTTTATACATATTGTCGCTCTCTGGATTGATACTCGAGCAGCAGCAAGACATACGAAGTTTCGCTGATGCCAGTTGTGGTCGGCTAGTGGCGGTGGGATGTCAAATATTCCATATTAGCAGTCGCCTTTACCTCGGTCCGTTTGCAAGTCTGCAGTATGTCCGACTTATTGCACGTTTATTTTTTAAGTTGTGATTTATTTGAGATTCTATGTGGAAAAGTGATATTTCGCTTTGGTTGTGGAAATAGAGAACTATTCTAAAGTATACTTTTAGACATCCAGTTTCGGAGAATCGAAAATAAAGATAATAACCTTATAAGTCCGCAATACTACTCAGTTTGTTCAACCGGTGCATCAAGGACCAATTGACTTCGGCATCGCCATCTTCCAAGGCAAAGGCCGCGACTTCCACACCATCGTATAGGAATCCTATCGCCACTTTACAGCCGGAAAATACTGCAAATTGGGACTCATTCTTTCCGACTTCGACTCGTTTGACAGTCCTGACTGGTGTCATGACTGGTCGGCAGGATTATCCTTAGAGCAGATGGTAGATTAGGCCGAATGTTCAGTGCCATTTGTAGCATTGCAGATGACAAGGTGCATCGATTGACGTTCCAGCGTTATGTCGATTATATATGGTCTTCGAGGCTTTCTGGTGTCAAGAAAGCGCGCCGCGCGTCCGTCAGAAATAAGCCGTGCCAACCTCCAAACGCCTGTCGAGGCATTGCTGATAGACGATACCTTGACCAGCGTCAGCCAGCCTGAAATGTTCACTGCTTTGTCTTAAGGCCCGTGAGGAATGTCTCAGTAGCAGTAGTCGCAATCGTTCGAAGACAAAATTTGAGATCAAAGTAGAGGCAATTGCAGTCCCATTGATGGCCGCCTTCACTTCGCTCTCATCAATCCTCGTCGTCCATCCTGGACGAATACTTACGGCTGACGTTTTGACATTAGCAAAGACATTGGCATATTGCCAATCAGGCGAAGCCGTCGACAGGAATGCGACGTTCTCGTCAGTGAGAAGACTCCCAGGCGCCGGCGTCATAGGCTTGAAAACTCTCAATGGCTTCCGAGCATTTTTACTATATCACTGACTCTGTAAATCCAGTATGGTAGTATTATTAATAATTAACAAAAAACAGTCAACATCAAACTCATAACACAGAATCATCATTATTCATCCAAGTCATATCAATATCAACAGCGACAGAGAACTAAACAGGAGGTCCAGAAGCATACACCACAAAGCACAGAACCGAGCAGATCAAAAAATGCTTTAATCTCCTTCCTACCAACCCGACACCTCTTAAGGCAAAATTTACAGCAGAAATCACGGATTTACCAACCGATCGTATGACCACAGCTGTGTAATAACGCGCACGTCGACCGATACCGAGACAGACCATTTGGTCCTCATTACTAAATGCGCTGTCGAAAACACGATGTGCTTGTAGTGAAATTGACGACATTGACGACAGATACGATACTGACGGTGTGGTTGAGACAGGAAAGAGCACATAACGATAGCCATCTGCGGTAGAATGGACTCGTCGAATCTCAGCGCCATCGTGAGGAGTTGGCGAAAATCCAACGTCTGAGCTGCCGTCCACATTGTCATTTGCAAGTGTCTCTAGTTCTCTGGCTTCTTGTTGCGGCTGATAGCCATGCGAAACAGATAGATAATTAGCATGGAAGTGACGGATCAAATCGTTGTGGTGAAGCTCTGTGAAGTCTGGCAGAGAGATAACAGCCTTATCTGAGCCGACATCTGAAATGCTGGTCGAGGTTGTCGGCGTATAATACGCGCTACCGGCACTATCAAAAATAGACTGCATAGGACAGGATCCGGCATCGTCATACATTGATTCATATGCTGAATAGTACATGGTCATGGTGTTCGATCTATTCTTGAAGTCGTCTTGGAGAATTGACTGCATCGCGAAGCCTGTAGCGTCGCAAGCAAGTGTAGATTGGCCCTGGAATAAGTATATATTAGTAAGATATATGACCCAGCTGGGACTCGAATTTATACCAAGATACAGGAAGCTCGAAAAGATTGCAAGCCATCACTTAATATCGTAGGATCAGGATTAATATTTTCCTGCAGCTTCGAGCCATTATAAGATACTATCTTGTTCTGAATAGCTTTAGTATAGCAATTACTAACAACAGTTCATGCTCACGACTTACTCTAGTGAGCGATGCTCGAGCTCGGTTGAACAAATTTAGCCGTCGCGTTCCAGTGCGCATATTTACCAACAAATTCTTAGTCAATTCGCGCAAGGCTCCATAGAAGGGGAGAACTAGATATAACCGTAGGGCTCGCCTGTTCTCCGCAACTCGAAGTTCTTGGCAACCTGACCGACTACCAACGAGGTAAACACGTTGCTCATATACCAAGTAGAGCCAACACGTTATAATTTTCAATAATTTAGACCTAAGTCAATTACTTAGCTATAGCTTAATTGTAACTAGTAATTGAATCTGTTTTAATTCTATGGAGCCTCCGCAACAGATATTGATTAGTAATCGAAACAGAGTTTGCACTTTACCCTTATCGAACAGCAGAAAAGTAATAATGGCAGCTATTAATGTTGAGCCCCACACCAGCCTTATCGCAGTTCCCAACTGCACCCCACAAACTCTCCACAACTCTGCTCGCACATCAATAATTTTTCCGACACGACGACAGCACGCAGTTCAGCATGACAGAGATTATCAACATCGACGACCTCGAGCGTGTCTCGCAGTTATCAATCGACAAAATGACATGGGACTTCTGGGCAGGCGGCGCCAATGATCTGCAGACGGTTGCAGAAAACAAGGCGGCGTTCTCAGATTACCGTATTCGTCCACGATACATGCGCGATGTCACCGCCGTCGACACTAAACCAAAAGCAGAACTCTTTGGCAAGAAATTTGCGATTCCGTGCGGTCTCGCGCCGAGCTCGATGCATAAGCTTGCTCATCCTGACGGTGAGATCGCGACTGCTAGGGCGGCGAAAACGAAGAATTGGCCAATGGCGATATCGTCGTATAGCAGTATGTCACTAGAGGAAGCGAAGGAGGCCGGTCGCGACAATTTGCTGTTTTTCCAGTTGTATGTGTTCAAGAATAGAGAGACTTCCGCCGATCTCGTGCGCCGGGCAGAGAGGGTTGGATTCAAGGCTGTGTTGCTGACCATCGACTCGCCGTACTTGGGACTGCGGTTTTCGGAGCGACGAAACAAGTTCACGCTACCTCGAGGCATCGAGCCCGGAAACTTTGCGAGTGGTCGTTACGCTGGCCCGGTTGATTTCTCCGTTGAGGATAAGAGCAAGAGCAAAGGTCCTGGCACGAACGAGGATTTGCTGAAAGAAGCTAAACCGAACGTTATTGATCCAGCACTTTATTGGCCCGATATCGAGTGGCTAAAGAGTATCACAAACATGGAGGTTTGGGTTAAGGGTGTTATGACTGCTGAGGACGCCGCACTGGCTGTCGAAGCAGGCGTGGACGGCATTTGGGTGTCCAATCACGGCGGGCGGCAGCTTGATGGATGCTTGCCCACTCTTCATGCATTACCAGAGGTTGTCGCCGCCGTACGGGGCAAGGTCCCGGTGGTGTGTGCGCCATTTCTTGATTGTGCTTGAGAAATATTTATACTGACGAATCCTAGCACATGGATGGCGGCATCCGCCGCGGATCCGACGTTTTCCGAGCTCTGGCACTTGGTGCAGACTTTGTTTGGATTGGACGACCAGTCTTGTGGGGATTGAAGTACGATGGCCAACAGGGTGTCGAACTGGCTGAGCAGATTTTGGAAGATGAATTCAAGCTTGCCATGGCTCTGTCAGGTACAGTCTCTGTCGGGCAAATCTCGAAAGCACATCTGACTAAGAAAGTCGCCGCGACTTGGTCAAAGTTATAGATTAGATTGGTAGTTTTAGGCGCTTCGGCATAGATTTTTTGATTTAATTATTCTTATAGACTTTTGAGTACACTTAATAATTCTTTAATTCAAGCCACTCTATATTCTTTTTCAAATGCTATAGGAACACACCATGTCACGATGGCTTGGACTCTCGGATCCTTTCTTATCTTCCGCTTTTGATTCCTGATGCAAATGCAATTATGTTATAAAAATACTATTCACTTTCAACATACCCGCGAAGGGAGGCTTATTTAGCTTGATCCATCAGGACTGCCTTTTTCTCAAGCAAGATTCGGCTCATTTCAGGAGTCACAAGGACTAGGTCAGTCGGTTCCGCATATGGAATTCGTAACCAAAGCATCAAACGCGATCAAATCGCGCACACCATTGCGGTGAGTCTTTGCAAATTCGTGATGATAGCCTGTCTCAGCAATCCACACTACGTATTTATAGTGCTCGTCATTGTAGAAGTAATGAAGATCTCGACAATTCGCTAGTTTACTAGACGTTGCAGAACTATGCTCATGTATCATACAAGTGCTATTCGCAGTCACGCATTCGAAATTGTTACTTGAAGCCGTCGAGTTATCGGCAATTGTGGCCGCAAAATTTTCAGCACTGTCGAGAAGCTTTTCGAACATATCTCGATGATGCGGAGACTCGAAATGTCGCAGTGCGGAGCGTGGTCCCTTGATAGGCAAGGGCGAGCATCCTCTAAGGGGACAAGTTGTCTCGACTGCCCGTCGAGTCTTCGGAGGCGTCTTCCTCCTTGGTGGGGGAATGACTGTGAATGTTGCCATTTTTGGGAGGGACGAGGACGATGATGATGTAGAGGAACGCGACGTGGCTAATGACAACGCGTCTGCAGCAGTATCTAATGGGGATTCGGATCGAGGCAGCGACGCGCAGTCGTCAGGCAGATCCGAGGCCGGCGAGGCAGCCTTGAGAAATGCCATAGTCGCTGATTCGGCAGCGACCATTTCAATAGAGGACGGGGAGCGTGAGGCGCGCATGTAGACGAGATGAGCACGTAATTGCGCTATCCCCTGAATGTAACTGCATGAGAGATTAGTTAGCACATGCGCCAGCACAGTTAACTGCAATGGACCGAATTCGGCTGAGAAGAATCTTCAACCTTAGATGGATGAACAGTGAGAGTTATACACTCGTTACGTATTGTCCGGCTGGAAAGAGTGAAGAACCATTAGTACGCGTCTGCTCTTTATTTACTTGAGTGCCACGCAGATGCTGTTTGTGTTTGGTCCGACTGTGCGTCCGGCACCTGATCTGATTTGGCTCGGTTGCGGGAAAGAAAATTCCAGATCAAAGCACTTTGTGCGCGCTTAGTGCCATCTCTATGGATCTCTTTTGTTTACGCGCTGCCATTATTGTGGGGCTAATCTCTAATCATAAGGTGTGATGAATCCGAACAGCCAGTGGGCGCGATTGGCTCCAATTTAATCGTCGCACGAGTGACACGTAAATATACAAAAAGCACAAATGTGGACATATGACATCATGGCATTGAATCACTAACTATGTCTGTCTGAACGATTTAAACAAAATTATGCCATTATTACGTGATGTATAGCGTATAGCCTTGTAATTAGTATTTTAAACAACTCTTGTTCCCAAAGGAATGCTCGCCAGTGCTTTAGTCTGTACGCTCTGCCACACATTTCCTTGAGTAAACTTATGTTCATGTTCGTTCAGTTTCTTGGAGATAAAGCAAATTGGCTGCCCTTGCTGATCAACGCAGCTACAATCGCGACTTCTGATTGATAACTAGTCATTCTATATGGATTATTCCCAATCGACAAACCTGCCGCTTCGGTTAATAGCTTCTTTGACATTGGGAATTCCCCATCGAGTTCTTTCACGCCTGGATACAATTAATTAAACGCCTATCAATGATTATGCAAATTACACCGTACGCCACCCGTATACAAAGTTAAGATATTTACAAATCCCTTAAAATTCAAAGGTAATCCATCCTGGCCACGCGAGCTCATCCCTTACGATCGCTCGTAGCCTCTCCAGTACAAACCGCTCGACCTTTCCCACATTTTTCAGTACAGCGCCTTTTCCAACTTGATCTCCAATCTCAGATTCCACCTTGATATTCCGTAAGACCTCAAAATGTCGCTGCGTCGGCTGCGCGTCGCCTGAGCTGCTAGCACCGCCTCCCACATCGCTAATGAAGCTGAAATGAATCCGGCGCGTGATATACGTAAGAACCGCCATCGCATCAATATCGAATCCCGTGACAGTCAATCGAACAGGTAGCGTCAAAAATTCAGGCGCCGGATAATTCAATCGCAAAGTAGCTGTAAGTACAATTCGCAGATCACCTTTATACATGACGCGAAGCAATAATTGCAAATCTTCTTCGCGAACATAAAACGGCGGTGGTTGGCTCTGGCTCGGTGTCGGCGAGGCCGCACCCATCCGATTTGGTTCACTGGAAGTGCTAGGCTGAGGATCACCGTCAGTCGCAGCGGTCGATTCGATATGCTGCGGATCTTCAGCATCACTTGGCCCATCGACTTCGTCGTGACCTAGGTAGGGATTTTCGGGATGCGGCGGTGGACGGTCGTAAGAAGTAGAATCTGAGCCTTCGTCGTCCGAGTTTCGGCGAGATAGAGACGCAGCAATGCCAGGAAGATTTTGAAACGAATTTTGTAGCGGTGATCGCAAACCAGGCATTAGCGACGGCGTTAGAACTGCATGAAAATACTGCAAATTCGCCGCACCAGGCGCTGAAGAGAATGCCTGCGGTCTCATACGAATATTTGACGTAGATGAAGAAGCTGAAGACGACGACGAGTACGTGCTGTTGGTATGCTTACTTTGATGGTGGTGCTCGTGGTGTCTTAGCCGCTCCTGAGCTTGATGCTGCGCCTGCTGCTGTTGTAACTGCTGCTGGATAAGCAGCGTCTGATCCTCGTCTTCCTCGTAAAATTCCGGATATGGGTCCCCTATGTGTCTTATTTCAACCTCGGGTGCTACTGTGCCGATGTCGAATGCCAGAACGTTCACCGAGGCGATATAGGATGGCAAGTGTAGCTTTTTGAACTGCCTGTCCAGGAAATCTCGTATTGTTTCTGAAATTCTAGCATTATCATCCGGCGATATTCGACTCCAGTCTACATCGATTGACATTGTGTATTCTGAGCGCAGCTTCTCCAATGCCTGATCGGGTAAGTCTTGAAAATTGAGATTAGTAGTGGTACGAGGAACAATTGGGACTTTGCTAACCGTCCAAACGCCTGCTTCCAACTTTTCAAAACCCTGAACAGTCGAGTCAATCCAACGAGCGCCAATTCAGGCTACACAACCAACCAAGCATGGCAGACGACCTCGAGGCATATTTTCAACGTTTTCAAACAGCAGTAGCTGGTCACTGGGCGAAAGACATATCCACGTTAATGTCGTCGAACGGGCAATCCCTCATCAAAATCGTAAAGAGCTTACACGCAGTCCGACTTGCCGATACCGACACAGTTTCCCGCGTCGCGCGCAAAACAGTAGCGGATAAAATGTGGCGGGATGTAGCTGTTCACTGCTGGAAAGTTGCATATAGCATTCATGTCGCTCTGGATATCATGGCGGCTTACCGCGAGCAGAACGCGTTGACACAGTATGCTCCTATTTTTTTTGATCTGATAACTGGATACTAATTCCTAGACTTCTTAACCGGATTGCTGAGCGGACAGATAAATGGGTCTTACCTGTCGTATATACGGTCACTCAGGAGCTGCGGATTATCGCCATGGAAGCAGATCACTATATCGAGGATCGCGTGTCGCGACCATCAGCATCCAACTCGGCAAAGCCAAACAAACTTGAAGAAGCGGCCCGTACAATTAACAGGACATTAACAGTCTGCCTAAATGACCGAAATTCGTCAATGCCAAACTCGAGAAAGTGGGGCGTTTATTTTATTATTTCTCTACTTTTCAAGATATATTTCAAATTGGGAACAATCTCGTTGGCTACGTCTGTAGTGCGAGTTTTGAATGCATCTTCAGCAGCGGGAGATATACCATCAGTAGAGGAATATCCAAAGGCTCATATGGTGACCTTCAAATACTATGTCGGAATCCTTGCGTTTATGGATGAGGAGTATGAGAAGGTGCGGAACCAAAGTATATGCTAATGAGGTTGCTAATATTTGTCAGGCCCAAGAGCACTTGCACGTTGCATTGAATAACTGCCACAAGAGAGCCACCAGAAACCAAGAGTATGTACGTATGTGGCGTACAATCTTTCTATTAACTAACGCGTTACAGATTAATTTTACAATATCTACTACCAGCACACCTCCTCCTCCATCGACGATATCCATCGAAATCCGTCTGGCGTACCTTCCCACGGTTGCAAATAATATACGAAGAACTCTTCAATGCCTCGAAACGTGGTGACATGCGAACATACGAGGCGGCCCTTGCCGCTCGCGAAAAGTTATTTGTCATTCGTAGAATCTACTTGACAATGCTTAAAATTCGGACAAAAATCGTACGACCAAGATTATTTGAACAAGTTTATCTAGCATCCGACAAGAGCACGCGGGTGCCGGTTTCAGCGTTTAGAAAGGGACTTGAATTTGTGGGAATAGATGTAGACGATGACCAGGTCGAGTGTTGGGCAGCCGTCATGATCTACCAAGGGCAGATGAAAGGATATATCTCCAGGGAGAGGAAGACCATTGTGTTGAGCAACAATGATCCATTTCCAAGGTGATCCGTGTATCATATAAAAAAGTATTCATATCTTACTTATATAGCATTGGAATTGTTCGTAAGGTATTAAACAGCAACACTGAGCGTAGATGTCGCAGCGTATGTACCGTACTCGGTATCAAATCATCGCAGTAACTGATAGTCTACTTCCCGAGCTCTTCGCGGCCCAGGATTACGCGAAGTGAGTTGCTGCAGCTATTAACGTCAGCAAATCAGCGTTATGGGACCGGACCGGACCGTGAATCCACGGTCTCGGTCAAGCAAGGCCTGCTGAACTGTGTACGCAGACGCGAGACTGTAAGTGATAGACTGCAAGCGGACAACATGTAAGTTCGATTAGATCGAATCATTTTCTATGGTTGTGGTTAATGTCTATTATGGCAATGAATCTATACCTATATGTATGTCTATATATTCTCTAGGCCTCCATACGCTCCAAAAATATGTTTCTTCTCCAAAGTCATCCCGTCCCCGCTCTTGATCTTGCCGAGTTGGTGAGAGCCCTATATCCCTAAGCTTGTGCCATAAATCCGCCCGAATGTCAGCAAACTTCGTTCGGAGAGGGAGCTGAAGCATAACCTGAGCTTGGGGATTATCATACTCGAGGAATTGGGTGACAACGTTTGCGAGCATCTGAGGGTGCTCAGACGAATAAATTGGGTCCGATAGGACTATCGTCTCAAACTTGTCGTGCCTTCGATATGCCTCACTTGATTCAACGTCCAGCCAATTAAGCTCTTCGATGTTCACATCCAGATACCCGTTAAGCCTGTCCTTGTTCTTCTCCATGTTCCTTTTTAGATTGGGCAGAATCTCACTCAAATCTGTCAATAGCACCGGGTATCCCAAAATGCCGAGCACAATTCCAACGAGCCCAGTTCCAGAGCCTAACTCTAAGACTCGCCTTCCTGAGGGAGGAATGAGACCCCGATGACATTTACAAAAGCGGTTCGCAAGGAGCAATGAACTACCCCACGTTTTTAACCCCAATGAGTCCGCAGTTAAACTCGGCTCATAAAGTATTATCGAGGCGTCCAAACCATCGACCTCGAACTCGCGCTCCATGCTCGGAGCCGCTGTTCTTCCGCATCTTTCAGCAATTCTTGCCGATGCTAAGTCCCATATGAGCTCTCGGTCATCTTCATCTTCTATCCATTCTAAGCCGGAACCTACCACACGAGTGGCCCAATCCACAAAACCTGCAGGAGCAGGAATATATTCTTCAGCGCCCCCAAAATTTTTGCCCTGACTTCTTGCGTATGTAAATAGAGCAGTTAATAGCTCTTGAGTAGACGGTCTAGACCGCAGTGACGGCAAGTCGAGTGCATGTGTAATCAGTGGCGAGAATACGCGGGATGGAATTTGCGCAGGCAGTGAAAGCACCGACGAGATGGCAGTCAGTGGAGTCGATACACCGCTATTGCTCGCTGAAGAAAGCTCCGAAATTTCTGGAGATACCGTCATCGGCACCTCGTGAACGCCAGCATCAACAGCTAGTGAATCTTGAGATGGGAATATCTTGGAACCTGCTCCATCGCAAAAAAGAAATTTCTCTAAACTCACCGAGGATAGTTTGACAATTCTCCCCCTGCATAAGTGTATAATATATTTGCAGATATGCAAGTTTATTTCTTATTATATTTTGATTGGTTGATGCCGTTTTCGCTGCAAAGTACAACTATTTCGATAATGTGAAGTAATATAATAGGAATAATTAGTAGTCGTTGCAGATTTTTCCAGTTCATGTGGCTCATTTCTCGAGGTACAGCTGACACTCTCAAAGATCCATGCGAACACACGAGGCCAAATCTGACGAGAAAGTTAGTTCCACCTCCCGCCGCGCCCTAGAAGGGAATATACATCAGGATCGGCGCCGCTGCCGCACATTTACCGGAATCACAGTTTTATTCGGTCCGCCTTTGTGGAAGCTAAGGAAATTGAATATGCTACGAATTTCTCAATTTGCAATTCGAAGTGCGGGACCAACATTGAGGTCGGCCACTGAATGCCGCATTGTTACTCGGAATTCGTCTACAAAGCTCCATCGGCCACCGCCTCATTCGTCTCATTCATCGTCTATTCCACCGCTCCCTCCGCGTCCTTCCAGTGGACATACTCGGGCAGAGAATAGAAAGCAGGCATTGAGACTTTTACTGAGTAAGAACCTTGCACTCTAATTGCGATCAGGCCGCTGATTTCGAAAACATCGTAGTAATTTCCGCTTCCGTGTCTCTTGGATCTATACTCGCCCAGTTGAGCCAATGGGACTTGACCAAACGAGCAGCGAAAGTTCTCTCAGAGAAGGGTGTTGAATCCAGTACGTCTCCTCTCGGGACTCTCGACCCACCTGTTTATGCGGATAATCAGACAGCAGCGAAGGCATATGCAGAAATCACCCAGTTGTTGGGAGCGAACAATGTCTCCGGTACTAGTGATGAGATCACGTCTCATGCTGATTCGGCTTGGATCTCACATCATGCTGAAAAGGACCAACGACCTGGTTTAGTAGTATTCCCTAAGACGACTGAACAAGTATCAGGTATCATGAAGATCTGCCACAAGTATCGGGTCCCCATCGTGCCATTTTGTGGAGGCACGTCGTTAGAGGGTCACTTCATCCAAACACGTAACGGTATCACTATCGACTTTCGGAATATGGGTGAGATCATTCAACTTCACCAGGACGATCTGGACGTCGTAGTACAGCCAGCTGTGGGCTGGGAACGACTTAACGAATATTTGGAAGCATACGGCCTTTTCTTCCCACCTGATCCGGGTCCAGGTGCTGAGATAGGTGGCATGATTGGCACAGGATGCTCTGGAACGAATGCAGCTAGATACGGTACAATGCGTGAATGGGTGTTGTCGCTCACTGTGGTTCTTGCGGATGGCACGATTGTCCACACTCGCCAACGGCCGCGGAAGTCTTCGGCTGGGTACAATCTAACAAATCTGATAATAGGAAGCGAAGGAACACTTGGAATAGTAACTGAAGCTACGTTGAAGCTTGCGGTGTTGCCACAGGAGACCAGTGTCGCAGTTGCTACTTTCCTGTCCGTCAAGGAAGCTTCACTGGCAGTGCAAGAGATTGTCCGAAAGGGTATTCCTGTCTCGGCGGTCGAATTACTCGACAAGGAGATGATGAAATGCATTAACGCGGCTGGTCAGACCTCGAGAGACTGGCGTGAAGAGCCTACACTATTTTTCAAATTCGGCGGTACACCCAATGGCGTCAAGGAACAGATCAAGGAGACACGGAGATTGGCAAAGCAATTCGGTAGCAGGAGTTTCGAGTTTGCGAAGTCCAAGGATGAACGGGAAGAATTGTGGGAAGCGCGAAAGGAGGCTCTATGGTCAACGTTAGCTATGGGCGGTGACGACTACTCTTGCTGGACAACTGATGTTGCTGTCCCTGTTTCACGTCTGTCTGAGGTTGTTAGTGAGACTCGAGACGATATGGATCGATCCGGGATCGTTGGGACAATTGTTGGACATGTCGGTGATGGCAATTTCCATGCGTTTATTCTGTATAATGATGCGAACAAGCGCACTGCTGAGGGTGTCGTTCACAGACTTGTTGAACGAGCCATTGCCATGGAGGGAACCTGCACCGGGGAGCATGGCGTGGGCATGGTCAAACGACCATATTTGGAGACAGAACTTGGAATTGAAGCTGTTGACATGATGCGCCGGGTCAAAATGGCCCTCGATCCACTGAGACTGCTCAATGCGGATAAGGTAGGCTGGCAACGTATACTCGTGGTTAGCAATTCTAACTATGGGAATAAGGTAATAAACGTCGACCCATCGGTCAGACTAAAGAAGCTAGATATCGAAAGCGTGAAATC
This sequence comes from Lipomyces mesembrius, assembly GCA_038497805.1. Taxonomy (NCBI): domain Eukaryota; kingdom Fungi; phylum Ascomycota; class Lipomycetes; order Lipomycetales; family Lipomycetaceae; genus Lipomyces; species Lipomyces mesembrius. Next base: position 72,663 of record MU972920.1, read on the forward strand.
ATCCAGATCGGAGTAATAGGTCACAAGTAAAGGGCATTATACGTTTGGATGTAGATGCTACACAATCATTATAAGTTGTTCTATACATACAAGATGGCCGTCACGCGCAATCCGAGTTTAGTTCTTTCTGCTCTCGTTCCTTTCTCTCCTTCCATTGTACGTATGTATGGGGAGGTTTCATTTTACCCGCAGAGCCCACAGCATAGCCCTCAATTGCTACAGTCGAATCACCACTTGGAGCAGCAGGAGGCGCATGCTGATGCGTATGATTCGTCGCATCAATATCTCGCTCCGCCACTTGCAAATCTAACATAGAATTTTTAAACTTGACACCCTTCTCTTCCTCTATCTTTTGCCGGATCATTTCCTGGGTCGTGCTCTCCACTGTACTTGCTTCCGGACTATCCAGCTTAATATCCTCTTTCTCAGACCTAAGTTTCAGGTTTGAAAGCGACTGCATGGCTTCCTTGCCATCGCTATCTGATAAGTCTCTATGCTGTCCATCTACTGGTTTCTTATCACGGTCAGGGTCCAAATCAATAAGATCTTCCAACAATTTGATGTTCGCTTCCCACTCTGCTGTGCCGTTTCGCAAGTACGCTATATCCGCTCTAGCCCACACCGCTTCATCAGATAGTTGCGCTCTATAAATCATAGAACATTGAAAGTGGTGTTTAGTGCAGTACTGTGTAAGGTACGAGGACGACGCAGGCTTGTCTTCAGCAGTGGGCCTGTATGATATTTGAGGAACTTCCTTGCCCAACTATTCTCTGTAAACACATTGAACCTATGGAACACAGATTTACATACAATTTTCCGAAATGGTTTTCTATCACATAAAGGATAACCGCAAATATGAAGTACATTCCGTTCCGTCACGATATCATCAAATGACGCTGGCGTCAGAAATCGAGACTACAAAATATCAAATATTAGATGCCAATCTTGCATTGTACGCTCATAACTTACAGCATATTTTAAAAACTCTGCATCGACTGGATCAGTCATGAATTCAATTAATAAAAGGACTAACGTGTTCGCAAATTTAACCGATAGTAGTCCAGGTGTAACAAATCGTCGTAAGATAGTCGCGGAGAACCTGAGGAGCGGCGTCTCATCTAGGTTTGGCTCTTCCGGCATGGCGGCTTGATCCGCATTAGAGAATCATATCAATTATGTGTAGAATTCATAAAGTCTGGGGCTAATATCAGATCACTTAAGACACTGTACATCAATAGCTCTTTCGACGTTGGGAGAGAAATGAGCCGCACAGATGCCCATGCAGACTTGCTGTATACTTTTAAGCCATATAAGTCACAGACTTACACACACTTGACCCCGAAATCTTTTTCATTATTAGTTGCCTTCAAAATCAAGAGATCAAAAGCTTCAGTGCGGCACGCATATATTCAGATTGGCCACGACAAATAATGATTGTTCCGGTTAGATGCTTTTCCTGCGGAAAGGTATTTGATTATTTTTTAATGACAATCAATGATTGTTGAAACTAATGCTTGCATAGGTCGTTGGTGACAAGTGGGAGACATATTTGGAGTATCTTCAACAGGACATCTCGGAGGGGTAAGCATCTTGAGTTGCATGTTGACAAATCTAATAATCTTGCTAGAGAGGCTCTTGATAAATTGGGGCTGAAGAGATACTGCTGTAGACGAATGATTGTGAGTTTTAAGGAGCTACATTTCCATCTGTCGACTTACTAATCTTTGAAGCTTACCCACGTCGATCTCATTGAGAAGCTTTTGCGATATAATCCATTCGAGAAGAAGGAGACTTATTGATTGATTTGATGAAGCAGAAGTATCAGTGGAACATATCGCAGCAGAGTATTTTCCTTCTGTTGTACGATTACATGATTTGGGCTCCACTATCGTAGTTTGCCAAAATTAGGGTGCCGGGATTGCTTTTACTTTTTGGGTTCGCATTTAGTTGACCGGTTATGTATATATATGTTATGGTGCAAGGTTTATCTGGATGTATTAATTATGCTCAATTTTTGATGACTTATTGCATTGTGACTGTTGCAATATTTTTTGACCCGATATATATAGACCGACACTCACCATCAAATCGATGCCATTCGGTACCAGTCCGTGACATAATGTGACTTAACAATTGAGACTTCTCATAGACGCATCGTGATCCACGTAGCATTAGTGATGTATCACCACTCATACTCACCACTGCCTTTGCCAAACAAATAATCCTTTCCGTTAACATTAACAACTCCATCTTTCAGCACACATTTCCATTTATTTTTTGTCCTGGTAACCTTATCGTACAAACACAACATAATCATTCCGGAATCCTCGTTCTCTTCGTCGTCTTGAGAATTTATCTCATCGTCCGGGTCGTCCAAATCAGAGTTGATTGCATCGGAATCGTCTCCAGCATTATTTTTTCGACGACCCGCACTACTTCCACCTGCGCCAACATTGGCAATATCGTCGTCGTCATCATCATCTGAATCGTCATCATCTGACGAGTCCAATGCTCCATCCACTTGTGATAAAATGAATTCAATTTTGCGGCTTTGTCTATTTCTCCGCAGTGTAATATTTGATGGTAGTGAATGTCTTCCTGCGGCTTCTGATTTGCCACTTTTCTGCCGTAAAATATGAAGCTCCAGTAACCGATCTACGGCTTCTCGTGGCAACTCTGGCTCGTCTGAACTTCCATCAACTTGTGCAATGCGTCCCCCGCCGGGCAGTATCAATCCACCACTATTTGCGCCATCTAGATCTCCCGCATCCTCTAGTCCGGCACGCTTCATAACCCCTTTGATACTCTCATCAGCAATTTCTGCCGGAACTCGCTCCTCTCTGGCAAACTCCTGAATGTGTTGAGCTGCTCGCATCGCCGCCATTGCCGGATTCGAAAATGCTTGAGGTGTAGCTGATATAGGAACACCACCACCTGCATATAATGATGGTGAGGACATCTCATAGTTAACTGCAGTTCCTCCGTTTTGTGGCTCAGGCTCCGGCATTGGTTCTGGATCCCACGGAAAGATGGCTACACCGGACATGGTTAATCGTTCCTGCCACAGAAGCTGCAACTCGCGTAGTGTAGTCTCATCTACCCCGGAATCTTCGAAATCAATGCGAGAGGAGTTGATCACATCTTCGATGATATCTCTATAAGCATTTCCCTGCAAGCCAAGCTATCAGTGGCGAGTTCAACAGTGAAAGCAGACAGAGCACACAAGTAGCCCAACGTACGCAATATGATCAATAATTTAAATAATGAGACACTTCTATAACTACATACCACAATATTATTCGACATTATTGAATCAGATTACTCCGTTGTTAAGGATCAAGTTGGTAATCCCTTATATTTCATACAGTGGCACACTGGCACTTCGACGTCACGTATTATTGAAAATCTTTGGAACGGCTTCACGTGACTAGCTTCTTTGGACAGATCGCTTGTTCACGCACTCATACTCAGCCAATTTCAATTAAGAGTTGCAAGACTGGGTTATGCCAGCAATTCCAGCGATTCCTCAACTATAATTGATTCTGCACAGCGCCTATTTCTTTTTGATAGGAAAAGGAGGCCTTAACGTGCGAAATGACCGGGCGAAGTCGGTCGAATCGCGCCCAGACAGTGGAATGTTGTAAGTGCCATTACTTCCTTCGTTATCAACCAGAATTAATATGTCTCCCTAAAGGTATAGTACTCTCATTTGCGTTATTGTTAGGGTCATGTGTTGTGTTTGCCGAACACACCGAGTTGGCAGATGACCTTCCCACTCAAAGTATTACATCAATTTCCTCCGCAGCGACGACGCTATCATTATCAAGTGTACCGCAATATGAACCAGAAACAAGTATAGATGATTGTATGTATAACAGACGTGAGATAGAGGGCATGTACTAATGGCGCCAGCAGATCAGACCAAGGTCAATGAGGCCCTAGCGATCCTGCAGTCGATGCGACCAGATCAATTGAAACACGCTAACAGAGCCTCCCCCGCCCCAGTAAACAGTGTTGCTGGATTTTTATGGAAGATTTTTCTCCAGCTGATACATTTTATTGAAACGAAATCCTTAGAGGATTCCGAAGCGTACTTGGATCACAGGTCGGGATCATCGGCGGTCGAGTCGGAATTGGAGACGGCAACTACTACTGCAGCTACAACTACGTCGCCTAGATCTTTATCAGATGATCCATCTTCGCCTTCAAATTTTCATGAAAAGTACGAATTCTCAGGTTCCAAAAAGCTGCTAGGAGACGCTGTCGAACTGCTGGAGGAGGCAGCTGAGAATGGGCACCCGGATGCCATGTATTTACTGGCCGAAATGAACTTCTATGGCAACTACTCCTTTCCAAGAAACTATACGAGCGCAATGCGGTATTACAAGTTATTATCGGATACAACTGGAAATGCAACAGCTCAAAATATGTTGGGATTTATGTATGCGACAGGCATGTTTGGATACGAGGACATTCCTCGTGACCAGGCACGTGCGCTGATGTATCACACATTCGCTGCCTTCGGCGGCAACACGAGGTCTGAGATGACGCTAGCCTTTCGGTATCATGCTGGAATTGGTACTCCGCGAAATTGCGAGAAAGCTGTCATTTTCTATAAACGCGTTGCTGACAAAGCGATGGATTATTGGCGAAATGGGCCTGCTGGTGGTCGTACTTTAGATCGACATACATGGAAATTGGCGGATGATAACGGTGGAGTCTTTGGTGAAGGTGCGAGTGAGAGTAGCTCTGGACCGAATTCCCGCAAGAAATATAGCCCAGCTTTGGACTCAGCATCCCTAGCCGATGTTCTGGAATATTTAGTATATATGGCAGAGAAATTTGACATTGCAGCGCAATATAAGTTGGCACGATTGTACTACGATGGAACTCGAATGCTTCCACGGAATTACGACAAGGCCTTGCATTTTTTCAAACTAACTGCCAAGCAATATTGGAAGAACGAAGCGACACCGGTGCCCGATGCATCTGATTCTGTTCAGAGATTTGCCGGTTACGCGGCTGGGTATTTGGGTCGCATGTATCTCCGTGGCGAGGGGACCCCAGCTAACCATGCTACGGCACTTCATTGGTATAAACTGGGCATGGAAGTAGGTGATCCGCCATCATTAAATGGATACGGTTACATGCATTTGAAAGGTCTCGGTGGGCTTAAGCAGAACACCGCCAAAGCTGCAGAATATTTCCGTTCTTCTGCTGATCTTGATTTTGGTCCTGCTCAGGTTAATATCGGAAAACTGTTCTTAGAGCAAGGTGAGGTGCTTGCTGCTATCCACTATTTTGAATTAGCTGCGAGGCATGGGCACATTGAAGCCTTTTATTATCTTGCAGAGACACACTACCAAGCACTTGGACGAGAACGGTCATGTGGTATGGCAACTGTATACTACAAGATTGTGGCTGAAAAGGTCGAAGATCTACAAAGCCCTCTAGCATGGGCTCACAGATGCTATGAAATTGGTGACTTTGAGTCCGCGTTGGTCGGATTCATGATGGCTGCTGAGCAAGGTTATGAGAGTGGGCAAGCAAATGTTGCGTACTCACTGGATCGAGACAAGTCGGCGATTAGTCTATCTGAGCATCTGAAAAGGCTAATCGATATGTTCGATCGGCCATCTGATGAAGAGATTGAAGAAGAGAGGAGACTAGAAAAATTGGATCGGTTTATTGACGAAGTTGCTCTCATTTACTGGACGCGTGCATCCAAACAGTCGAACGTGGACGCGATGGTAAAGATGGGCGACTATTATCTTAAGGGAATAGGCTGTGAGCGCGACAATGAGAAAGCCGCAGCATGCTATCAAGCTGCAGCCGAGTACCAGCAAAGTGCGCTTGCGCTGTGGAATCTTGGATGGATGCACGAGAACGGTCTTGGAGTAGAACAAGATTTCCACCTGGCCAAACGCTTCTACGATTTAGCGCTTACAACGAATTCTGAAGCGTACTTACCTGTTACTTTGGCGTTATATAAGCTTAGACTTCGGTCGTTCTGGAATTCTATTACTGGCGGTAGCGTCAATGGCATCGGTGTCGACGAAACTGATAAGGACAATGCCGATAACACAGAGTGGTCATTTTCGGAGCTTTTGAGGCGATGGCTTGAAGACCTCAATGATGAGGGCTATGAAAATTACGCCAGAGCAATTGATGGTGACAATAACGCCCGCGTTAACGACGGCGATCCAGATGAAGGCGGTGGCAATTATGCGGCTATATGATAGGTCATAGTTGGATATTTCCTTAATGTATTGGTTTCCATTTTCGTTGTTCATACTTCAGTTCATTTGTTGTACTCGGGGAAAAGGCTTGTTTAGTGATTCCTTGGTTCCTGTATTATATATACATTTAGAAAATAATGCATGGCATTGGGTTGTAAGCAGTTTTTGGCATGTACAAGTCATCACCTCATTGCATGCTCACGCAATCCTGTTGCATTGTCTCGTCAAACCGAGGTTGTTCAGCGACCGAATATTTTGCATCCGCCCAGGATATCCAAACCTGGGATTCTCACTGAGCCAACAGAGGATACGTGTAGAACAGTTGAATTCGTTCTACCACATTTACTATGTGACTGGTGGCGAAGGAATAAAGACGAATATCCTCAAATGGCTCTGGCTGCTAGAGACTATCTCGCTATTGCAGCATCTAAAATATCTGTAGGGAGGATGTTCAACTCCGGCCGAGACCTGCTTGCAATACGACGACATTCCACGAAGGGAGAAACCATGAGGATGCTAATGCTCAATAGTGCGATGTGAATGTTAGCTTTCTTCAGAGGAATTTAATCCAGGTTTTCAAATCTCGGATATGGATCTCCAAGTTTATATAGATAACTAGAATGGCATTCGAACAATGCAATATAATGTATCGTTGCAGAACTATAAGTATTTCGAGAATATACACTCCTCAGCTACATTACTGTGAACCATTGAGCCAATGAGCCTACAGGACTTGACCTTAAATACTCCACGCTCACCTACCATCTCGATCTTGCCTAATTAGGAAATTATTCGATTATCCGCCTTATCCGCCTTATCCGCCATATCAAAGAGATAATAAAAATGCATTGGGTAGGATGGTAAATACGCAACCCTAACCGGACGTCTTCCTCTGCCCTAACCTGGCCTGTTAACAAATAATGCCCGTGCCGTGTGGGCAAGCACCGCCACATGTGGCCACATCCAAGGTTGGAGGTGCGGTGGCCGTGCAAGTAAAAATAATCAACTCTCGAGGACGTTGTAGTCTGTAATTATGGCCTATATCCCAATGTGTTTCACGGTTACAGCTGAACTCTGCAAATTGTGACGCGTGGTCGTAAGTGGGATTTTAGACGGTTCTCCTTGTTTGGAACGACCACTTTTTGCCATGCTCCATATCTAATCAGAATATTCGCGTCGACAGCCACAATTTTACTGTCTTTCGTCTTCTGATTTGCGTTGTGCCAGCCTACTAGGCACGGCTCTTGTAAGATGTCATCTCCCATGGCGCCATCGCTCGAGATCACGGCTGATAAGTCTGCGTTCAAACATCTGAAAGAGGAATTCGTGTCGGGTCTGACCGGAGGTTCTATCCAGGAAATAAACATCGTCACGTTAGTGGCACTGGTAGGTATTTTTTTTTGCTAAGACTGCTTTTGGGTGCTGAAAATACGGTCTTTTATATTCATTTTTCTTCCCGGAGAATAACAAATCATATGTGTCGCGATTTTCTTTGGTCTGCTGGACTAACCTGTTCATAGTCTTCATACGCAGTTTGGTGTACGCTGCAAACTCGGTTTTCTTTTTTTAGCATACCACAGGGTTCAAGGGTACCGTCATTCTCTAGTCTGTTTGTAGACTTCTTTCTCAATTGGATTGCCTTAATTCTTTCGATCACAATGTACGCGTCGCATCCGTTTGCTTTCAATCTTCTTATTCTTGCGCCGGTCGCGATATTATATGTGTCTCTGCCATCGATAGCGGCAGCGCGGCAGCGAACAGCTCAAGCGGTTCTGAAACGACGAGATAGAAAGATACGAGTATCTGCAAACGACCTCAACTCGATTTCTACTCCGTCGCATAGTGCCGCTTCATTGTTAAACAGCGACTATAATGCCAGCATATCTGTCACCGAGCAATTTAGCACGGATAGCACCAACCACGAGACTGTTACTAATGTCGTCTCATGTTATGACTCGTCGTCGCCTTACTCTTCTGCAACTACACTGGAGCAGTCTCATACACTGGCGTGCTCCACATCTACCTCGTCTTCCTCTATCTCCTCAATGTCATTAGAAGCATATTTGCCTAAGAAGTCTTTTTTAACCACGTATCGTGCTGGTATGATGATCATAACGTGTATTGCGATTTTGGCTGTCGATTTCAGAATATTTCCTCGGCGATTCGCAAAGGTAGAAACCTGGGGTACGTCATTGATGGATCTTGGAGTCGGATCGTTCGTGTTCTCTATGGGTGTAGTCTCAGCACGAGGACCGCTAAAAGAGATGTTCTTGAAGCAGCAGCCAGAGCTATGGATTTCATTGAAGCGGTCTATAGGACAGACTACATCAGTATTAATACTTGGGTTGTTGCGGCTATTACTGGTTAAAGCGGTAGACTATCATGAACATATTTCTGAGTATGGCGTACATTGGAATTTCTTTATGACTTTGGGATTTTTGCCGCCATTTGTGACTTTGTTCAATTTCTTGTCCAATTACACCTCACCTGCTACATTGTCGCTCTGTGTTGGTGCTGTCTACCAGACATTACTCACCTGTACACCGCTGACGCGATTTATTTTAACAGCACCTCGGACAGGAATAGTGTCGATGAATAAGGAAGGAATTTTCTCATTTATCGGTTACTTGTCTATCTTCCTAGCTGGACAGACGACCGGATTCTATACTCTCCCGTCTACGCCACGATACATTCCTTACGTATCGCGATTTCTAGGAAACGGCAGCAGCTCAGGTCCACTGGCGGCCTCACGAAAAGCTATGCTGACATATCTCTTTGTCGCTGGAATGGGACATATTACTTTGTTTCTGATCTGTACCAAAGGACTCAACATGCCAGTTTCGCGTCGTCTCGCTAACCTCCCGTATGTACTATGGGTGACTTCCACCAATATCATGTACATTCTGATGTATCTTCTCGTGGAAGTCATTTTCTACCCATCATGCGGTCTGACACCAGAAAGTAAATACGAAGATGCCGTGCCGTGGGGTCTTGAAGCCGTTAATGAGAACGGTCTTGCAGTCTTTCTGCTCGCCAACTTATTAACCGGTGCCGTCAATTTGTCTCTAAATACGTTAGACGTTAAGAACGTGCAGGCGCTAACGCTACTGGTGTTGTACGCCGCAGTTCTCGCCGTCGGGGCAGGATTTATGAAGCATAAAGGGTGGGCTGTTCGTGTCTAGGTAAAATGGCTGTTAATTGGGATTTTGGACCTTCGGACTTTTATTCATAAATATACACGGATTGAGTAGTTGTTAAATTGCCTGGCTTCAAGATTGGAAAAGTGGTGTTTTTGTTTTGTGCGGAATGCTTTTTGTACTACTATTTTGTCTTATTCGGTGTTCTGTTGTTTCTTTGTACTACTTTGTACTGCATGGATTTTCTTTAGTAAATACAGTTATCTCGACATTGACTGCGTAAACTATCAATTACTTGACCCCTTTAGTCTCGACGTAGACGTCATAAGACTATAATCACAAACTTCAAGATCACAAACAAAGGTATAAAATACATACGCCACATCGCGAACACGTATTCCGGACAATAGTCATACAACAAAGGAACCACAATTCAACAATATAATACATGCTACACTGCTTCACACATTGCAATACACAATATCTAGCTATGTCCATCATTTACCGAATCATCATAACCTTCGCTATATCTTTGCCCGATCCCAATGTGCCGCCCACCGCACTTGACACCTTCTTGCCGATCTGTTCGAACACCTTCCAGAACTTGAGGTTCTCATCACTCGCGACTGTGGCGAGCGTCGAACCATCAGGCGACAATGCTGAAGAGAGTACACGAGTGTCATGACCTTGGATCTCACCGTTTTTGACAAGCGTAGGATAACTCCAGATGGCAAGATTGTTATCAGGATAGCCATGCGAGGACACGATCTCCTTGTACGTAGTGCTCCACTGCAATGATGTAACCTGAGATCCTGCATCAATTGAATTCAACCTTGCGCCAGTGGTCCCATTCCAGAAATGGATATGCTTATCGTACGTACCACCACCGGTGGCTAGAAGATTAAGCTGCCATGGACACCAAGCGAGAGCTTTTACCGCGGCCTTGTGATTAGACTTCGTAAACTTCGGCGTGCTCGACCTCGCGTCCCAGATATTGACTAGATTGTCATTGCCTCCACTGGCGAGCTGATTTCCATCACTTCTCCACTGCAATCCACAAACCTCGGCTTGGTGGTTGACAAACTCCGAGACCTTGTGCTCCGCAACACGAACATCGTGGTTCCATATCGATCCGTCGCGGCACCCAGACGACAAGATATGACGGTCCCATGACATCACTCCAACGCGAGCGGCATGGCCAGTCATCGAACGGACCTTCGCACCTTCTTCAGCATCCCAGATCTGTACATCTCCATCTGATAATCCAACTGCAACGTACGCGCCGTCACCGGACCACTTGATGCCAGCAATGTATGTGTTCGGCCTTGTCTGCAGCAGGCTAGAGACCGTACCAGTTTCCGCATTCCACACGTAAAGATCTCTGTCTAATCCAATCGCTACCTGGTTATTGCAGGACCAGTCAAGCAAGTTCAAGTAGTAGTCATCGCGAATTCCAGGCGCATCCAGAATACGTTCAGCGCTGGTGGGCAGCCGTCGACGAAGTTGTGCATTAATAGCAGGCTTGAGAGGGCGGTTATACTGACTCCGCAGATCAATCGGCTTGGACGACTGCGGAGCCTCTGGCTTGAATGCAAGAATGCGAGTGTTCAAAGCAAGTCCGCATGCTTCAGCAACTGAAGACTGGTACGCCAACGCCACCGTATTGGGCTGGTATGATGATGCACTAGAAATTGACGACGCAGATGAATCGGACGAAACCGGTGATATCTTCAATTCTGATTCTAGTTTCGACATAGCTGTAGATGTAGAGCTGCGACTAGGAATGAATCGGTCGCCCTGGACACTACTTCTGTACAACTGCTTCTTCGCTGGCCTCTTAGGTGTAGACGACACAGGACCGGTGCCCGTAAGTTCCGCCTCTGAATGATAGCTGTCAAGCTTCAACGGCGACGAAGCCTGTCGATGGATGCATGATTTTGCTTGTGCACCAGATGGTGAGCGTCTGCGACTGCTCGTAAACGACGACGTCAATTGTGAGTACTGGCGCGGCGTCAACGGTGACGAATCCAGCCGTGGCTGTTGATACGGCATTCGAGAAGGACTGCAATTGGCTATCGAAGGCCGTGACTTCACTGGTGTGCTGAAGCTCATTTTTTATCAATATTTTATAAAATGTAATAACAAAATGCCCGGGTCCAGCCTCAGGGATGTAAAAAGAACTAATAAATAGAAGCGAAGAAGTCCAAGACCAGCTTTGAACTTTTGTGTGTGTAGAAAAATAAGGAAGCGGAGATGCTAGCTTGGGCGAAGTGGACGTCACGAGATGTGGCCGACCGCGGTGTCCTTTTAAAAGGCACCAGTTTGTGTTTACTATTGACACTAGTCCAAAAACGGAAGCATTGCTTGTTGGCTTAGCAACGTGTTGCTGTGGCAACTCTTTGACATTTAGGTAACATTAATTGGAGACGGCCAAATCTACTCTACTACACATTGTGACGGTGCACCAAATGAATGTTCTGCAATACTTCTACGGCTACATTTGTATGGGAAATTGTCGAAGCTGCTGTAACGGATAAATACAATATGTTCTGTTGCATCCTTCTTTTCCAGACCAAGATGAGAGCAGTCACATCGATATTGCCAGGTTTCCCGCCAATATTAATTTAAACCACTGCACAGTCACAATCACATTCGGAGTTCAAGACTGGAAAGAATATTGAATAATTTTGCACATAGGGGAACCGAGGATACATTAGATTTGCCTACGGAGACGTATCAGAAATTATCATGCTCTTTCGGCATTGTTGGTCACCATGGAAGGACCTCATCAAAGCCTGTTAATGTATCCGCTTTACACAGCAAAATGAGACACGACACGTCCTTGGCAAGTCACTTCAGTCATATGACAAATCTTGTTTCTAGAAATCTCAGGTTGCGACTCAAAAAGCAAAGTAAATCTACCATTACGATTCGAGAGCAGGCGCTTACGCAGGTAAGTTCTTGACACGGGTATCGATATTTCACCTTTAAATTCCGGCGTGGCCGCGTTACATGGGGTGCCAACTTTGCCGACTATGATGTGGACTACGACGATCACATGTCGCAGGACTTGGAAGGAGCGCAGAACTCGCTGGCGTATGACCTCGCGGAGGAGCCGCAGGTATAGTAGATTTTATAAGAGATAATATCAAAAATGCCACTGAAAAGTTTCATATAGAGTGCCATCGGGCGTCGTACCCAACGTACACAGCACTGGTTTTCAGTTCAATCTCCTGGGCCCTAGTAAAGTTTTTCTGCACTGCAAAACTTGATCTCCTGATGATAGCAAATGGTTATGCTACGAGCGCGACCACTGGTAGTGGCTTCTCGGTCGCTAAACTCGGTCGCGGTAATTTCATGCACCATAGTAAATTATCCATAATGGTACTTACAGTTGGAGAGCAGTTCCCTTGCATCGATTCTTTCAAGTATGCGATGAGGTCCACTGCTATTGCGGAAGGATATCAAAGACAGACAGCAATATGATCGACGATGACGAGCAAATAGTCACAAAGTTCGGAACGAAGGTCTTTGCGCGTGAGCTAGGGGACAATCAAGTCATCTTCTGTCCAGTGTGCGAGACCAGCGTGGATAAACGAGGCGGGCGTCTGGGGAAGTGGCTGCCTTCGCGTCTCTGTTTCCCTTTCTTTCTCGGGAGAAGAAGTCTTCACTCTTGTCCCTTCTTCTCCTCCTTCTGGGTATGATAGCTCACAATGGTGCCGTCATTGAGGACAGAATGTCAGATACATCTCCTGAGATTATTGCACCGCCCGAACTTGCTGCTGTTGGCGGATATCTTGCTGTACAAAATGAAATATTCCTGTACAATGCTCGAATGCAGGCAGTCCGCCAGGAGTATGCTATTCGCCGCCCAAAGGTACATCACAAGCATACGCACCTACTCAACGGCGATTCACCGGAAGTGTAGCAGCCAGGGGCAGCATCAATTGCTCGATGCTAACTTGACTTCTTTCTTAGGAATGGTGCGACGCACGGCAGCTTGTCGACGGCCAGTTAGCTATCGAACAGCAGCTCATTGCATTTCTCCAGACTGAACTCATCGATAACTGCTGCCGCAAAAACCTTACATGATTAATACCCTAAAGCTTCATGTGGCAGCTATTACAGATATCTGGAAGCAGCAGGTAGATTTGGGGATCAGCCCTCACCCGAAACTCGTACGACAAATGTACAGGCAATATTAAATGCGTATTCTATGAACAGTTACCAACGAAATCGAGAGGATTATGCTGATCGCGGCGCTGGCTCTATATTCGACGGCTATAACTCAGAAGGAATGTTGAAATTGCCTGTGCCACGCTTTCCCGTTCCGACCGATATGGAGACAGCGTTCAAGGGCGCCTCGATTCTTGCTTGGCAACTTCATGCTGCTTCGTGGCAACAACCGTCGCAGTATCGAGCTGGGCGTTTTGTATCTGCTCCCCCTTGAAAATGAAGGACAGGGCTCATGCTACGTTCTTGTGATCTTGCTGAGTGAGGGCAAGACCAACCAGCTGGATCAATGCGCAACTAGGACCGGACCTACTAGTTTGCCTGCTGTTCATGCTGGCGTAGCATTACTTCTATCGGTTCCATATTGACCAGGAGCCGTTCCCAATGCATTAGTTCGACACCAAGTTGTTCTTCCAATACTATAAGCCACCATTGGAGTCATATCTAGTCCTTACTACTTAACTGATGGCACATTTTTATAGCTGGTCGCAAGAAGTCGAGTGACCTAACAACTGACATTGATTACCGGATACGCAGATGAAATGGACCAATAAAATGTTCAGGGAGGCTAATATTTTATCTACTAAAAAACTCATGCGGGACGGAAGGCCGGCGCTCAGATTGCGGAGATGCGCGGAGTTGGGGAAGCGCATATTCGTCGCGCAGGCCGGTCGAATCGAGACGACATGACCCGCTGCTAGCCTGCTATCTGAAATAATTGCCATTTAAGCATATTAAGTCCATGTCGGAACTCTCACCGAAAGGGGATTTCTATATCCCACAGACGCAGATTGTACCTCGGTATTGCAAAAGAAGGTTTTTCCGACTGTTGACTACTGATTGGCACGTACAAAGGGCAAGCGCCGATTGACCACATCATTGAGCAGCCCATGACCGAGAGATGTATTATTAGTTATTCAGCCATGATTAGACTCAAAACAGGAGTAGATTAGCTGCGGTAGTGTCTATATAGAGAAAAAAATAGAGCCAACGAGCAGAACGATTAAAACATCAATTTTCTATACTGCCTGCCCTGGGCCGGGTCTTTTGCGGAGCTGATGTCGCTACTTGCCCTTGAGTTATTGTTAAATGTGTTACGTCGGCTTAAAGTTTATATATGACTGGCTAGTGGTCTTCTCCAAAGTACATCAGTCCCGATTGGGATGGTCTTGTCAGGCGTCCGGCTAATAACTCGGTTATGTTCATTGCAATAACGCTATAAATCAGTTAGTTACCTATCATAGCGCAACGTCCGGACAGAATCCTCAGACGCCATACAAATAAGATAAGATTTCAGCTAGGGTTTTTTCGTCAGGTGAGCTCCGTCAGGCTCGTCGAGGCTCATCAGGCAATCATCACAAAACCACTTGATATGTGTTTGTTGGAGCACTAGGCTTCAACCCGTCCTTCAGATTAAGGGGCCTAGCAATAGGATCTTTGACTTTCTCCGACTTTTTTGGAGACCAGTCCCCTGCCCCGTCCGCAGCGTGGCTCAAACCCGGTGTCCTGGACTCTGTACCCAAGACCATCAGCTACATTTGTTGGCCGTCATGGCGATCTCAAGCTCAACTGGGACGGCCGAAATGATGTAGCGTTCGATGGTCCTTGTTGCCTTTACGTGTTAGATGCACCAATGGGAACTGGCAACACGGATGCCTGTAAGGGAGTATCTGCGTCGGCGACCTGACCTATCAGTATTATCCACCACATTCCAGCAAGCCCTTGCCAGATACCTCTCCGCCGAACTTGATCTGAGATGTTACCTTCGAACCGGGATCTGACCGAAGCCGTTGCCTGGTGTGCCTCGACAGTCTGCACAAAGTTTCCAGACGCAATGACTTGGTGATTGTTGATGAATGCGTTCATTTCCTCGCCGGCACCCTGACTCTCAACGAACCTAAGGTTATGGACGCGTTCCGGGAATTTTGCATGCTGGGAACAAAGTGACATCATGCAGCACAGAGTGCCTGAGTCAACTATCAGTTTCTACACAGTTTCTACATGGACTGTATGACACTTGCGGAGTGATCACGCGATGAAAATGCTAACTAGCCAGAAGGGACACTACTTGCTGACATGCGCGTTGGCCAAAAATGGCGCGAATAGTTATCGTCGAATATTCGGAACAGCCCTAATCCAGAACTGTGGTTGGACTATCGCTCTTTGTCTGCAATTAGGAAAATTTAATTGTCTGCATGACTCGCTACTGCTTCGGACTAAGTCGCTCTACCGGCGCTTTGAATCCGTGGTCTTCCAACCGCATTTTTCTGCTGTTTCATTGTCCAATGCCGCGCATCGAATCTCCCTATCGATCAGTTTCCTTTTGTTTCTTTTCTTAACGATCCAAGGATTTTCGAATTCGGATATTTCAAAGTATGTCCATGGCCACGTAGTGGATTTAGGTTCTGAAATTCGGGCATGCCGGAGAGGTTCCTGTAATGACTTAATCTGCCTGTTGTAATCGTACAGTAACAGGGGAACCAGGCCGAAGAAATGTACACAATAATCCGTTTGGGGAAGCAAACCGAGACGGAACTATCGCGTATATGACAATCCAGCGAGGAAATTCTTTCCAGTAATTGCTGGTGTGTTAGCTTCTTCTTTTCCCACAGGCTAAAGACGCTGGCTTAGAGCTTCTCTCCAAAATTCCGATACTCAGTGCTTGGAGGATAAATAGTGTGCTTCGCGAGATGATTTTTTTCATATTGCTGGTCGTATTTTGTCGTCATGAATCTGCAGTTGTCCAACTAGACTGCGAGTCTGTGTTATCCAGTTTATATATATTCACATCTAGTTTCCTTATCTGTCAACCTCCTCCTCTTGTTTGTCTTCTTTACGATCCACTCTCTATCAACAGTAGTGGTCTCAAAGTAAGCCCACAGCCACTCAGTGACCGGTGCTCGCCGTTGGTGAATGTGATAGAATCTGCTTGAAAGGAGTCAGCTTTTAGTAGAAGCCACGGAGCCTAGACACTCGCCGCCAAAACCAAGCTGCTGGCCAATGGGTCCTTTAAGGTCGACCGACAGACCGAGAACAGTTGGAAGGCGTGATCGCCTTCTATGAAGATTCACTAACCACGCAGACGGGGTTCATGTTGAATAACAATCAAATCCCGACCCTACGCACTTCCTATAATCCAATCGCCTTTACTCTACACTTATGCTCTATCTGTCATCCGCCAAAATGTCTACAACAGTAATATCGTCCCTCACATTTAACCTAGACCATCCCTTAACCACGTTGTCAGCCACCAAATAGCCTTTTAACACAAAGGCAGTAGGATCGTCTCTATCTTGCTCTATTGATTGAGTCTTGATGAGTCCTTCCCTTTCATCTGTCACGTCAAACGAATTGATGCCGTTCTCACGCAGGAATTCAACGCAACCCGCGACATTCATTGACATAACTGCGGTCTGCGTCTCGAAGGTGCACTCCGGCAAGTTGAAGGCGTACCTAGTCAGACTTGGGAACAGAAGAGCGATATCACTCTGCGAGTGGTGTGCCGAAGGCTTGGTGAGAAAAAGATGTACCTTTAGTGGCGGAGTAGCGCCGGACACGCAGCCAGAATTCGAGAGAAGTTGATATACGAGTGCCATGTTCGCTGACCATGCATAAAAAGCCTGCGACAATATCGCCATCGTCGGAACAGTTAACGGGATTCCCATGGTCTGATAGATAGGAATACACCATGGATCGAGTAGTACGATGGCTTGAGCTGGCTGTGGTCGCAAAAACTCGTCCGTTCTGTCAATTGGGCCTTCGAGCGTTATTGACGAGGGGATCTCCTCGGTTCCAGTCGGATTGGACGCGGCAGCATCCGACTCATGCTGATGTAAAAACTCGAGTACATGATAGACGCCCTTGACGAGGACCACTGACGTCGCTGCACCAAAACTGTGGCCTGCATAAACCACCTTCTCTCTCCGCGTGTCCACATATGACCAATCAAACTTAATAGGGTCTGTCTCTCCCATTGGCACAAGCACAATATTCTTTTCAAGTAGAATTTTCAGAATGGACAATGTTTCTCGAACACGTTGAACCAGCTGATACGTTCGCAATATCCGAGCGCTCGTACTCACTTCCATCATGCGCTGGTACTTGACCCCTTTCCGAACATATCCTGCCGCCGAGAAGTCGCGAACGTAGGTGACAGCTGCAGATTTGTCTCTATATTCAGGTGCAACGACTACATGACCATGGGACGCCAGTGAGCCGCAAAATTGGGAATAGGCGTTGCGAGTGCCGCCTAGTCCATGTGAGAACATGACGACGGGCCACTTGTGATCTTCCGGTGGTTCAAGGAGTGGTACATTCGAGAGACATGGCAGTGTGACATCAGGAACAAATGGGATATGGGACAGAAAAGTCGCCAAAGTCGAAGACCTACCGGAGAAAGTCACAAAGCCTGTGACAGCGGATTAGAGCATGAAGAGGATCAAAGTCACCTTAATTCACTCACTTTTGAGGTATTCCCGTCTCTCTTCGGGAAACCAGTATGGATTCTTTTCATTTGACGGATCCTGCACATCGGCAGGATAGAATACTCGAAATTGTAATGTCTCAACTGCGGTCTCAATTGCGTCGTAAACTGCAGGCCAAGGGGAAGGAATCTCTATTTCCACAGACCCAACAGTGAAAGGGCCGGAGTACGGTGGTAAATGCGGAGTTAGAAATCGCATTGCTCGTCGTACTAATGAGCTTCCCATATACGAACAGTAATATGCTGAAGAATAACTCCGGTGACTGTGACTGCTAGTTCGACCTCGGCACGCGATACCTATAGTAAGGCTGGGGGCACATCATCAACTTTAAATGCGATCCTGCATTTTGCGAGTCAATAAAAGTCTAAGATAAAAATATAAATCTTAGAAAATTGCAATCCGTACCCACTACTTGTATTGCGAAATCCTGTGAATTATATGTGTCAATATTTTGCAGTTGTTCAGTTTAACCTCTTAGCAGCAAACAATAAGGGTTAGGGCTATATGAAAGCTGATTGCCTGAATTATTGACTGAACCGACGAAGTGATTCATTCAGTTGCTGAACGACCTGAACCCTTCACTCCGACTATTGGCATTCGGTATGTTTTCAAGTAGTGAATATATCAGGGCATTGTGGTTGTTAACCTAGCTTTCACTTTGAACTGTTGCTATGACTAGCATTTACTAAATATTATATAGAGATACCCTAAGCGAGTCCCAAAGAGGAATAGCGGATAGGGTTCGAATGGTTCTCCATAAGTATGATTATCAATACAGTCATTGTCCATGTTCACAAAATAGTCTAAAGTCTAAATTGCCTATCAACGAAGCATGGTACCATTATATTTTATGTATAGAGTGATTCCATTAGAATTTTGCATCACATCAGCATGATTGTTTCATATACTCTAATGAATCAGATCGGACCTTCGCCGAACTGTCATTCCAATGCTTCATCTTGCTCTCGAAGTTATTCCTAGCAGCCTCTTTACCAGAAGGGCCAGTACCTCCATGGGACGACTTTCCGCTGAAGATACTACTCGACTCAAATTTCCTCAAAAGTAAAGCGGGCAGAGTCCATGCAAGGAAGTCAATCAGTTGCAAACAAGAAAATTAAATGTGGCAAATATGATGTAGATTTACAGGAGATAGTGCCAATGCGGACTGGAGTGATGAACACTCACTACTAGGCTATGATAACGAATGGCGTTGCCTGTGCTCATCTTCCCGGACAATCAGCAGCTAAAGCGAAAACACGAAACCAACGTACGAAATGGTCAAAGGCGTGGATCATTTTGACGTTAGCGTTCCACCTGACTGATATGAGCAAAAACACAACTACAAACGACTCATATCTACCGCCAGCTCAGCGTACTGCAACGTGACGTATAGCAGTTGATCATAAGCTCTCGATGCATTCCGACGCAATACCGATACAATAAGGTTGAAATATTTACATGACCATGGAAATGTAGTACTCTGCGCCCATGACGCCTTTCTCATTTCTCACAAATCGTCCCTTTCCGACAAAGTACTTATTATTAACCCACCCTTCCTTCGGCGCGTCCGTCTCAATGATCGGCTGAATAAAGAACTCTGTCTCCCCAAATTCCATGGCAGATCCGCTGCCATCGAAAATAGCGTTCATGGCAGGTGTAGGGTACGTGTATCCTTCATAGTGGATGTATACGCCATGACCATCCTCAGTTTCGGCACGGAGACGCACGTCGAGGGTGAGCTTGTTGTCGGGTGTTAGGTAGAGCCAGTTTGTGCCAGACTTAATCTTGACGTTGAATGGGTAGTGGTCGTCGGAAGAGTCGCAGTATCCCTCGTGAATCTGAACGAAAACTGCACACGCAGGATTAACGCGTGAAATTTCATAGGGAATTTTAAATACAACATACTTCGCTTTCCCGGTTTGCCAGTCTCGAACGTGCTGACGAGCTCGCTATTTTCAGCATTGATATAGAGGTGGAACACTGGCTTGAAAACAGGATAGTTGTTGACCATTGTGAAGACGTAATTATGCTCTAAATTGCGCTATATAAGCGATTGATGTCTTATAAATTCAAACAATGCGGAAAGAGGAATAGAAACGACCAGGCTATAGAAGGTTGCCGGCCGGATGAAGTAGACTTTCATTTGGTCAGATACATAGGGCCTGCCCATAGACCGCAATCCTAGTACGTTGAAACCCGAACTTTTGTGGCTTATTACGATGCATAACCCTAACCTTCTCGTGCCATAGGTGGCCTCTCACGGCCTAACTCCCAACGCCTGAGCCGCGCGAAATTTTTTCATAAAACTTGAAAACGATAGAAACGTCATCGTTTTGGTTTATAGTGCAAGGTAATAAACGACTTCCGACGTCTCTATTAAAATGGACTTCTTTCGACTTCTTTCTCGAGGAACAAAGCTAGATAATACCGAAGCTTTCACAAAGGTAAGATCATGGTTTCTTGGTATACTGAACATCATCGAGACCGGTCAAAGCTGACTGAACAGAACGAAAAAGTAGTCGAAGATGAGGACAAAATAACACGATCGCTTGATTTCTTCCACACACATTCAATACCGGCTCCAGACGTTTGCGAAAAAAAACTAAAAAGGGAATTTGAACCAGAATCACACGAGCCCGTGATCCCTTACCGGAAATCAAAGATCACTGGCCCTGATGTGCCACATCCGCTTACGACATTCCAAGACCTTGCTAATCGGTTTCAAGTATCGGAGTCGTTGATATCGCGGATTAAGTTTCCTGCTCCTACACAGATTCAATCTGAGGCTATCCCAGGATTTTTACATGATAGAGATATCCTCGCCAGCGCGCCGACTGGATCCGGCAAGACGCTTGCTTACGTACTACCGATCGCACATATTCTTCAGAAGCAACAGCAAAATACTACGAACGGAATCAAAGCACTGATATTGGTCCCCACGAAAGAGCTCGCAGTCCAAGTCTCGGAAGCATTTACGATCGTCACACGTGGCTCAACGACCTTCAAAGTAAAGGTATTAACGAAATCACTTCTTGCTCGCCTCACGTCCGAAACTGGCGCAAAAGCAGGTGACGTTCTAATTGCAACACCACTACGTCTTGTTCGTGCCCTTGCGGTGCTTGATTTTGATTCGCTACGACATTTGGTCCTCGATGAGGCAGATAAGTTGTTTGATCATGCATTTGCACCTCAGACGGACGACATTCTGGCGCATTTACGAGGAAGGACGCTGCAGAAGACATTTTTGTCCGCAACATTACCATCTTCTATTGAAACACTTGCACTCAATCTCATGACCGCTCCTCTCCGGATATTAATATCACCCGGTCAAGCAGCTGCTACCGTCACTCAGAAGCTCACATATGCCGGCTCCGAAGCTGGGAAATTGCTTGCGATCCGACAAATGCTCAAAACTGGCGAACTCACGCCACCGGTCCTAATATTCGTACAATCCGTCGAGAGAGCAAATGCCTTATTCAATGAACTCGTATATGACGGGGTGAATGTCGACGTCATCCACGGCGAGCGAACGGAGACACAACGCCGAGCCGTTGTGGAGCGGTTTAAAAAGGCAAAAGTTTGGGTTCTTATTTGTACGGATGTGTTGGCGCGGGGAATTGATGTTCATGGTGTGAATCTCGTGATTAATTACGATGTGCCACAGAGTGCGCAAGCGTACATTCACCGGATTGGACGTACTGGACGTGCGGGGAAGCAGGGCAAGGCTGTGACTTTTTTTACGAAGGATGATGTTGAGAATGTGAAGATCGTGATTAATGTTATGAAGGAATCTGGCTGCGCGGTGGAGGAATGGATGATGAGGTTGGGGAAAGTGGACAAGAAGACCAAGAAACAATTGAAGCGGAAGCCCGTTGAGAGAGATAATATATCTACGCAGCCGCAAAAACGGACGAGGAAGAATCATTTAAAGGAGAAGACTAACGGTGCGAAGGAAGAGTAGTTGTACTATTGCATTGAATTTTATTTTAACAGTTTTGTAACATAGGGAATAGCATATCTGAGTTTGTCATTAAGTAGCATAAGAAGATCTATAACTGACGGTGGGAATACGCGAGGTCCCGTTTTCTCATTAAGTATCATTGTCGAACTGTTGATGGACGCAGAGGCATTTGACCGGATAACAGCACTCGTCAATCCTTTGTTCTCGCTCCAGCTCCAAAGAGATGAGTAGTTGGTTCCGACAAAGCGAAAACGTGTCGCTGACCGGTCGACATTCACAGCCAAACGCCGAAATGCCTTCTTTGTCCACTTCAAGAAAAGATCTCGCACGACTGGCAGTACGTACCAGTCCGGATTCTGTCTGTTCCGCTACTCGAAACGACGACACGCGACATTTCGGACCGTTACGAGGTCCCTGCCCCTCGATATAGTCGGCCACGATTTGATTCACGCGGGCTGGAACTAGTGGGTTGGTCAGGCGCGTGGCTACGCGTTTTCAATCGTGGTGGCGCGCACGCGTTGCGCGTGGATTTCAACGAAGGGAAGGGCCGATCCGGTAGTAACCAAAGAGTTACCTTTTGAAATAACTTGTTGCACGTGGGCATTACGTGGGCCTACACGAGTTGCATGCGACGAAGGAAAGCGGACCGAGAGGGCCACCGGAAATGTTTATTTGATGGGGCGATTGCGAAGGCGTGCTCTCACTCGGTGGCGACGAATTGCTGATACCATCAGTATACCAAGAGCAATTGTGAAAGTCGGAAGTAGTTGGCCTAATATCTACGACTCTCTAAGTATTGCCTATGCAAAATCAAACCGGCTACTGCCGTTCGCATTGTGTGTGTCTGTCTAGTGTTATGATATCTTTATGGAATGACGTAGAACGATATATATTTTAACTGCGTGAATGATAGCCCGATCTGAACATTAGCGGTGAGATTTACATTGTGATAGAATTGGCATGTCGATGGCCGGTCGGCTCAGTAGTGTAGTCGGTACATAATATACCCAATGTATTTTAGATAACCAGGAGGTCGAACAAGAACAATTAATGTAGGGGTCTAGTATTGCACTAACTATAGCTGTTTGATTACGAGAAAAAACTGCAGGTTATCATGTGTAAAAGCATGGTTGCCTGTGCGAACAATGGCCCCATCCTATCGCTGCAGCCACTCATCGCAGAGAACAAGCGATAGTAACTCCGATGGCGTTAGCAGCCAAGACTAAGAAGTAATTACATATCTCAATCAGTCGTTTCAAACCGGTGAACCAACCGTGAGATTGGGTTGCAACGTTCAGACCATTGTGGCAATTCTGGATCAGTGTGGTTCAGTGATTTAATTAACTTGCCCCAATCTGTGAAATCTCATAACAATAGAGTTTCTATAGTATTAAAGAGCTGTCAGATCCGGTTGGGGTTGCCTGCCAAAAAGAACCGCGCTAGCCTATTTATGGCAGGCAGCTTGCCGTTTAAAGCCGCCACAATTTGCGTTCCGGCCACGCGATCGGAGGTGGCTCGAAGCGGCTTAGCGTGCACAGGGTTCATTTAACGGTTTCTAGCGAGCCGAGTACCGCGCTCACGCGGGTAAATCCACGTACCTGTCTTCTACTTCGGGGGCACCCGTAAACAAACCAAAGGATTACTTGCGTTCGTCCATCCGCACACGCTCGCTCGCCGACTAACTCTCTTCTTATTTTTTTGCTTCTGTCTCGTCTTACTCATCTCAGTCCCGTATCCGCTCGCCATCCAGATCTCTCGCGTGCGCGCCGTCCGCACTTCTTGGTTATAAATACCTGCCCATTCCTGCTTCTAGTCGCTCCTTTCTCGCTCGCACACCCGTTCCATGTTCATTTGACCGGTGATCCATCCACTTTCGTTTATTTCTGCTTGTTTTCAGTCATTCTTTTATCAGTCGCTCCTTCTCAGTTTGTCTTTCATTTTACTCGTACGCGTACCTGCACATCACGCTCTTTATCAATATGGTCGCAATCTCCTATATTTCGCTCGGCCTGGTTGCCATCTCCACCGCCGTTGTCGCCGCGCCATCTGCGGTCGACATCGATAACAAGTTCTTTTCGCACATCCACACCCACGCGAAGCACACCGTGGGTCATTCTCATAGCCCACACAATCACGCCCACAATCACGCCCACAATCACTCCAAGCGTTCGACCACATGCTCTTTTCCATCCAACGATGGCCTCGTCAAGGTTACTCCCGGCAGCACCAATGGTGGCTGGGCCTTGTCGCCTGATACCGCCTGCACGGCCGGTTCATGGTGTCCATACGCATGTCCCTCAGGCCAGCTCATGGCTCAGTGGGATCCATCGGCTACGAGTTACACCTATCCCCAGTCTCAGGTGTGTCTACAATTCTAACCAAATCAGACTGTTGCTAATAGTCTATAGTATGGTGGCTTGTACTGCAATGATAATGGCCAAGTGAGCAAGGGTTTCTCTGATAAGCCGTACTGCTATGACGGAACCGGTACAGTCAGCGCAGTCTCTTCCGCGGGCAACGTCGCCTTCTGCCAGACTGTACTTCCTGGCAACGAGGCCATGCTTATCCCCACCGAGGTCACTTCGGGCTCGACTACTTTAGCCGTTCCCGACAGTTCGTACTGGGCTGGCACTGCTGCTCACTACTACATCAATCCCCCTGGTGTCTCCACTGACGACGGCTGCGTTTGGGGTAGCACTTCTAATCCGTGGGGCAACTGGTCGCCTTACGTCGCTGGTGCCAACACTGACTCCTCCGGCACCACTTTTCTCAAGGTCGGCTGGAATCCTGTCTATCTTGAAAACTCGTCTCCATATAAGAACACTCTTCCTAGCTGGGTAAGTCCACTATGATGCTTTTCCGACAACCATTATTAACAATGTCATAGGGTGTCAATATCACTTGTCCAGATGGTGGTTGCACTGGTCTTCCCTGCGGCATTAACCCATCTGTCCATGGTGTGAATCAGTGCTACAACCAGGCTACCGGGGCAGGTGGCGGCAATTTTTGCGTAGTCGGCGTTCAGTCGGGCAAATCTGCCACTATCGAGGTTTTCTCCAGCGGATCTTCGTCGTCTAACGCGAAGGTTGCTGCGGCCGCCAACGCTGCGTCATCTCCATCATCGTCTTCTGAATATTCGTCCTCTGATGCCGCAAGCACTCCTACCGTTGAGCTTACCGCCTCTTCGGCTTCCCCTGCTTCGACAACATCGACCTCTTCCACGTCCACGTCATCGACCGCATCCTCCTCTTCATCAGATTCATCGATTTCTTCGACCTCATCCACGAGTTCCACCTCATCGGATACTTCTTCCTCCTCATCTGCATATGTCGATCCTACTACCTCCGCTGTTTACACTTCCTGGGAGCCTTTGACGTCGTCGACTGAGGTGTCGTCAAATGTAAATACCGACACGTCGTCGGAGGTTTTGCCTACCTCGACGGAGGTGCCAGTTTCGTCGTCTACGGCTGTCCAGCCTTCGTCGACCGAAGTTACAGTCGAATCATCGTCCACTGAGGCTGCTATGACCTCGACTAGTATTCCAGTTTCTTCGACTATTCAGGCCCCGTATGCGGGTTCCTCGTTTGCTGCCTCGTCCGCGGAGGCTTCTTCTGTCTCTGCCATCGTGTCATCTTTGTCAGAGACCACGATTGGTGAGCTTACGACTTCATCTGACGCGCCATTCTCTACATCAGTTATTATCGTTACCACCACTGTCGTCCCATCGTCGACTATGGCTTTCAATTATTCGTCGACACCAACCTATACATCTGACAATGGGACTTTCACTGTTTCGCCATCGTCGACAGCGGCATTGACGTCGCTATCATCCTCCATCCAACCCACAAATGGAACGACCTTGGTCCTGTCAACCACCACTACTCCCACGGCCTCATCGTCGACTTTCAACTCCGTGAGCACAATCTCATCTGTCTCCCGAGGAGCACAGTATTTGAATCTCGAGCAATCATCCACCACTTCGTCCACATTAACATCGGCCTCCACGACACCTACCCAGTCCGCTTCATCAAACTCTTCAAATACGAGTTCCGGAAACGTGTCAGCGGGCTTGACCTTGCACACCCCCGGCACCGTCTATATCGCAGCAGTCGTGCTTGGTGCAGTCCTGGTGCTGGCGTAAATCTGTATATCTTGGATAGGTATTATTATTGTTTGGGTAAACCGGATTGGGATCTTGGTGTCAACGCGTACTTCCTTTGGTTAAGATATCTAAAAGTTTTGACTTATGTGAACTCTGATGCTATTTATAGAGATACACATGTGATATTATGTTTTGTGAATATATGTAACGATACTTATGGAAAATTTGGGATTTTTGTATATTTAGAAATTAGAATACATGTATTAGTACCTGCAAATCCCGGAGACGATCTTTAACATGGCGTTGTATCCAGCGAATGCGATGCCCATAGCCGCCATATCGAGTTACTCACCTTCGTATTTATCAAGCTAAAATTGATATAATATGATTTTCTTATGACACAGCGATATTTGTTTACCGTCAGCTTTTAAATGGGCCGCAACTTTAGGAAAATTGGCAAATTTTGCTGCCAAGGTTTCATGTTGAAGATGGTGAGCACGAAATTGTCCTTTGCAACCTACGACGACTTAGACCAATCATTAAGAAGAATGGCCGTAGGGCTGTTCACGATACGATATCGGCAATGTTTGGGCAAATCGGCAATCGGCATCGTCGACCTTAATGTCTGCCGATAATTATCGTCTACCGTATCGGCAGACGTTGGAAGCTGGACGATACGATATTGATATAATATGACATGTCTCATTACCCTGAACAGGGAAATTTTTGGACCACCATATAATCTGTAACTAATACTTATAATCTGTAACTTCTAACTTAACAAAATACAAATAACTGGCTTTCCTCTAATCTGGCCAAGGGCACACAATGAGTTCCTCCTGAGGGTCTTGTACCACACAGCAGGTGAGCCTCGGAGGCACTTTATGAAGGCAGCCACAATGAGAATGTTGATGCTCATGGGAGACATATACGATAGTTGAGTTACAAAATTTAGTTTGCTATGACACATACAGTGCCTAATGATAGATCTTGAAAAGACGTGGCGTAATTATCTGCTGATTTGATCGGCAGACAGTACAGCCCTAAATGGCCGGGGCTTACGACCGATGTTATCTGAACCCCTACTGTGAATGCCATGGCTCTCTGTGAAAGTTTATAGAGTAAGGAATTAATCGGGTCCGAAAGCCTAGGAATCATAACGACTCTGGATTTCGAATGACATGGTTCTTGGTAGGGCCTTCGAAATCCGAGTGGGAACTTGGTACACTTTGAACGTATAACAGCGTTGACTACTGTGATATTACCGAAATATAACAAACTAGAACTAAAAGAGAGAGATAGAGTCCAAACGATTGCACTGCCGCTGCGGCTTCGCTCTGTCGATGGACTCCGTCGAAGAAGCGTCAAACTCTAATTTGACTGGATATTATCTCGCTCGTAATTGGGAGATGGTCATCATCAATAAATGAGCTTCGCCACTCTAGGACTCGGATCGCATGCCACATACTTCAAAATTTCAAAATGAGTTCACAGCAACCGTACGCACCGACCGCATACTCATCCTCGTCATTTTCCTCCTCGGCGGCGCTGCGTTCGCGAATCCCACTCGATGAAGAAGCACGCCTATACCGAACATCCGCACAGCGTGACTTATATGAGTCGTTAGCTGAGGTATACGCGATTATCGTCACATTGGATTTCGTTGAGAAAGCATATGTTAAGGATACAATTTCACAGGCAGAGTGAGTACTGTTCAAGGACAGGAAGAAGTGGAACAAGGCGGCTAATTGCGGTTAAGGTATACACCGATATGTAGCCGGCTATTAGCGCAGTACAGCACTATTTTGAAAAATCAGGATGTTGCGAATGAGTTTAAAGATTTGGACTCATTTAGGGCGCAATACGATGTACGTGTCTGGTGGCACGATTATGCTTCTTCTTGGACTCATGCATTTAGATTGAATATCCGTCTGCAATATCGAGGCTGCGGGTAGGTATTCCGGCAACAGTCGAACACCCGGTGTCTAAGGAGCCGGGAATCACGTATCCGTTAGCACAATCTAGTCCAGCACCTAGTCGGTCTGCTGCGTCAGCAAGAGCAGCTGCTGATGCGACCGGGGTATGTGACAATTCTACTCGTATTATCACTGCGTTACAGAGTAACTGATCTTTTGCTAAACAGAACTTCATCACATTTATGGACGCCTTGAAATTGAATTATAAGGCGAAGGACCAATTGCATCCATTACTAGGCGAGTTGATGACAAGCTTGAATGCCGTGACAACAAAGGATTTTGACGGGCGAGCCAAGATTATTGAGTGGTCAGTAATCTTTTTGTTGTGATGTGTTTCATGTACTGACTAGTTAGGCTAATCAAATTGAACTCGATGAAGGCCACGGACGAAATTACGGATGACGAGGCGCGACAACTATTATTTGACATAGACCACGCGTACAAGGCTTTCTACACAATACTCGAGTAATGTATCTACATGCACTGTACTTAAATTACACTTGACCATCCAAACCAAAACTTTTATGATGCTCTTCACTCTTCATCGCTGTCATCACCTTCGACTTCATCCATAACGTCATCTTCATCAGCATCCTGCTTCTCGCCTTCCTTCTCCATACTCGCGCGCAGAATCCGTAATCGCTCCTCCTTGACCTCGCGTTGAATCTTCAAATACTGACCTAACGGCGTCTTCTCCCATGCCACATCCTTCAAAAACTGCTTAACCTGCACATGATTTTCAGGAGAAAACTCGACAGTCTTGCGGCGATCTTGAATGAACTTGCTGTTGACTTCCAGCTTCTCAACGACTTCCAAAAGCTGCTTATGGAACGTAAAGTTCTCGTGTTTCTTTGCCTTCTTTCTGCCCTTCGCAGGAGTTACAGTCGATAACCTATCTTTCCTGCGGGCGTAGCGCTTGAGCGTGATCACGCACGGCACTACTAATTCAGGAAAAGATATGTGCTTAGCGTAGAGACCATAAAACTCGAGAATGCACTCGATAATTTGCTCGCATACGCCGGTTTGATAGATTCTTGTGCCGAGATACGCAGCGTTTGCGCGAATGTTATGCTCAAAGTCGAACGGGCGGAGCGTGGATGGCTTGCCTGACCGCGTGATTGTCGTGGACGTCAAGAGTTCGGTTATCGTGGGAAGAAGCGGGATATACACGTCCGTATCGCGAGAGAGGTCGATGAGAGACCGGAAGAGAGTGAATCGGAGCGAAAAGTACTGAGCGGCGGGAATTAGTCGCATGGCTCCAAGGATCAATTGAACTAGAGGGTATATAAGTGGTCGAAGAGCGGACTCCTTGCCTTCCTTCTCTTCTTTAGCTGTATCGCATTGGAAAGACAGGACTCGGCGCCAAAAGTCAAGGGAGTGGATGTATTGCCAGTTATAGACTGCCTTGTACGAGTCCTTGGTCTTGTGGACCACGCTATTGCGTAGATGGATAGCGAGTTGGCGGATGTAGTCGAATGCCGTTTGATATGCGACCTCGCGATCGAGAGTGTATAGAGTAGTAGCAGTGTTCTTCATAAAGTTGATGAGCGGTATCGTGTGAATGGACGTGTGGCGACAGTTCTTAATCATTCCCGCGTACGACGTCTAAAATGTCAGTGATTATTCTTCTGGTGATCGTCAAACAGGGAATAATACCTTTATGCATAGCTCAAGCATTCCTTTATCCCCAAATTCAGCGGCAGATCTGATGACAACCCAGGCCATAAGTCGTGTGCTCTCGTCATTTGCCGTACTCCAGACGTCGACGACAGCTTTGATAAATTGCTTCACAAACCGTCTGAAACTGGCAAAGTATGGTAGCAATTTTTCTCCAGCAATTAAGACTGCAGTGACGGTCTTTGGCTCGCTCAAATCTGACAGTAGCCGCAAGAGGTTGGCCGAGAGTGACTTGAGCACTGGCGCTAATTGCTGATATTTTTTGCTCGTCGTCGCAATCGTGCGTCTTCCACCGCTAGAAGTAATAACGGGGATATGGTGATTTAAAACTTCCGGGAATTGAGTCAATGTGAGCATGACAACGTCGTTGTAGGTCTCCGGATCAGTGATAGCGTATTTGAACTTCATAGTTTCAGACTCGTTCTTGCCAACGTGAACCGCGGCTCTGAACGCGACTGCGACTTGTCTAAGGGCTCGAAGTGACTTGTCCTCGTTCAAGGATTTCTTCCACTTTGCTATGACTATTCCTGTGAGCTCCTCTTTGTCGTTCTCTCTGTTTTTGCCGTTCTTGCTCTGTGGCTCTTCATCTGATTCTTCGTCTGATCCGTCCAAGATTTTCTCATCTTCTACTTCGTCGTCTTCCTCATTGTCACTGCCTTCGCTGTTGTTCTCTTCATTCAACAGTTCCTGATCATCCTGATCCAAGAACCTTGTAAAATCCGCTACGCCATCATCGCTGTCGTCTGCAACCTTCGCTATCTTCTTCTTCTTTTTCACACCCGCAAACGCTTCCTCAACATTATCTTGGACACCACCAGCGAATAATTCTTTAGCATTAGTATCTTCACCTAATGCCTGTTCACTACCTCTCGACCGCTGCCATTTCGCACTCTCAGCTTCATCGCCGTAATATTCCCCCTCGGCGGTAGGTTTCCGCTTGTTTCCCTTCGCGGTTTTCTTCTTGTAAGCCTGGACCTGCTTGCGCTGACCAATCGTTCGTTTCAGATGGTTCTTCTGAAACTTCTTGGTCGATTTTTGCACCATCGTTTCGTGTATATTATGGTGCTGTTGAATATATAGAGATGTAGGTGTAGCTGGTCGATGTGGATCCAGAGTTGGGAAGTGAATTTTTTGCGCCTCACAACAGCGCAGGGTAATAAAAGCTCTAACCGTAGTCCCCGCGAGTGTTTGTGTAAATACGAATTTTTATGTGCAGAACAGACTGGTCGCCGTGCGTCGCATCGAAAACATTTACTGAGCGTCTTTCGAGACAAGGGAAATATTCTGAAATCATCATGACAGTCTGCGCTAGTCCGTTTCCAGAGATATTAATGCCTTGTACAAGTTGTAAGTTGTGGGGCTTGTACCCCTGGGTGACATTGAATAAGAGTCGGAGCAGTTGTATTATGTTGCGTAGCGACTGGCAGCTCTACGTTGCAAGCTACTTTTGCCACTCACCAACTGGCTGGCTGTTAGTCAATGTATATTGTCAGCTCAGCTTGCTGTCAGCAACGGCGCCTGTCATCCCCAGGAATGAGCTGAGGAACATCGGCATCGTCATCATTAGACGTCCAGCTGAGTCGTAACTGTCAGAGCGAGTTAAGAACGCTCGTGATAGTGCGGCTCGAGGGTTGTTGAGGGTTTTGTAGTCTACCTAATGTGGACCCTAACCACTGACGCGGGATGCTGAGAAGCCAGCAATTAGCACACACAGCACACATTGGTGATCCTTAGTTTATTTGATGCAGATTTGATGCAGGGATATTGCATATGTAGTAATGCTGCCAATACAGACTGACGGCAAGTACATAAATATGATTGTATGTGGAATGTCAACGGGCAGTGCGAACTGTACGTCATTCGTACGGTCGCCGCCTCCGGCCCACCGCCTCTTACTAAATTGTCAAAATGGCTCGATATTTACAATCCAGAATGTTGCATTGGCAGTCGTAAATCGATTTGCAAGTTATTAGCCGATCAAATGGGCCTGATTGTCCTTTGTCCAATCAGATGCGTGGGATGCCATCCCTCGTATTTTGTCGGCTTTTGGGAGGGGGGGGCGCCGCCCGATGCGACTTAGCGAGGGGCTGGGGGCTGAGGGCGCCTCGTGTTCGTGTTTCTATGACAGCCAACGAGCTCGCATTCTCGCACTCGCCTCCAGATTCCTAGTAGCCATCACGCAGCGAGTCCCGACAAGTCCGAGCATCGGCACGGCACCGCTCCACAGAAAACAGTCAGCAGCTGCCAGCAAACCGCTAACAAACGATGCCCAGTGCGCCATCATCGAAATCGCGCGACGGATTTACGTCTATCAACAGCCTGACCCATTCCTCTTCGTCTTCATCTTGCCCTCCTCCTCCTGCCGTGTCCCCTTCGCTGTCCGCAACGCGTTCGCCCCTTGTGCCTGCCCCGCCGCCTTCTGTCTCCCGCGACACGTACTCCAACTCCGCGACTGAGTCTACCTCGCCCACGCTGTCCTCCGCCAGACCCTTGACGGCGCAGCAACAGCAGACAGACGAGTCCTCCAGCAAGCATCCCAAGCTCGACGATGTCAGCGAGTCCGAGGCTGACGCTCCCACTCCAGGTGTCAGCACGTCTCCGAGCAATATATCCGCCCAGATGACCTTTTTGCAGCAGCAGCAGACGCCAGGTGGAGGGCCAATGCCACGTCGATCGCATCTGAAGTCTCGCAATGGCTGTCTAATCTGCAAGAAGCGGAAAATCAAGGTCAGTTAACTGTATACTTTACTGGAGCAAGGGGACTAATGTTTACTCGTAGTGCGACGAGATGCGTCCCCAATGTCGCAATTGTGTCAAGCACAATGTTGTATGCTCCTATGTGTCGCACGCAATGGCCTCGCCAGTCATGCAGCAGAGCAGTCCGATTCCTCCGTCAACCATTCCTCGAGCGTCGGCCATGCCGCTGGGCATTTCGGTGCCAGTCCCCGGCGTACTTCCTGGTCTCGCTACGCGCTATTTCGATGGGGTCACGCCAGATTCATCGGTCGCGGCGGCTCTATCGGCGCGGTCGTCGGCGACGACATTCTCGACCCCACCAACGTTCGACATGGGTGCGAGCAAGAACATCAATGGCGCGGCGCCGAACCTCACTGCCCTGCCCTCACCTCACACAGTACTCGGCCAGTCTCCGGGAAACGCGATTGCGACACAGCAGCTGGCCTTGCTCACAAACTACATTCTCAACACCTCCAAGAGTTTATCGAACAACTACAATCCACGATCGGTTTATATGTGGACCCACGAAGTGCCGTCTATGGCTTGCGAGTTCGATTTTATGATGTATTCTATACTCGCACTGTCGGCTACGCATTTACACTATCTACGGAGTGACTTTTCTTATGAAAACATTGCGGTTTATTACCGTCACCGAGCCATTGAGTCTTTCCGAATGGGAATTGCGTCCGACGATATCGAAAAGACACCTGCCATGCTAGAAGCCTTGATCATTGCCGGCGCTCTTGTCTCGGTCGACGCGTTCGCTTACATCGAGGCATCAGAATACGCTAACAATCGGGCTGTCACAATCGATCGATGGCTTCCACTTCTTCTAGGAATAAAGGCCGTAGTGATTGAATCGGACAACATGAACGAGGGTCACCTGTCTCTCCACTGGAATCCACATATTCACTTCCTTCCAGTGGGCGAGCGATCATTGCTGTACTTGTCTAATCTTATCGACAAACGAGCGACTGAATTAAACCAGCGCGAGCTGACATACCTCTGCGAACGGCCGGTCCGGGTTCTCGAGCAACTGATCACATTCAACGATACCGAATTCGTCGAACTCGGCGCCGGTCTCACTCGATACATCATGACCTGGCCCTTCGTTTGTTCCGACGAATTCATCCAAAAACTGAAAAATCACGAACTGGTACCACTTGCCATCTATGTGCACTATCTCGCTGTCATGAGTTTTACGAAAGTGTGGTGGCAGGAATTGCGTGTTAAGAATGACGTGAGGATGATTTGTAAGGTTTTGGGACGGGATTGGGAGCCCTGGCTTGAGTGGCCGAAGGCGTACTTCGATTTCGATCTATGGGACGATGATTAAATTTGTAACCTTTTTTTTCCTTATATATGGGATGATGCATGTGATTATGGGAATTTTTTTGTTGTTACCGAGGATCTGCATGCAAAGGGAACGAATGGGACATAGACAGGTTGCAATAAATTAGCGGGGAATATCCTTGGGTTGATAAGAATTCCTATATGGAGGTGAAACCAATAATATGAGCAGCCTCGAGTTACACAGTTCTGTCTTGACTGTGTACATTTCCGGTGAGATCTGTCAATTGCCCTGCCAGCCGGTGATATCACACCATCCCTAGCAAGTATCTCGCCATTCCGATTCTCAGCTAAATCTCGATAAGGAGAGTAAGCAGCACACTCACAGAAGCCCTGACATTTGATTGCGTGGATGAAATTGACCTTTGCGTCGATGACAAAGATTTTAGAGATGCCGGAATTGCAGCAAAGCGTCTTATCGGGAAGAGCAAGTTCTCAAAAAATCTTGGTTGTCCACTCTCGGATTACCCACCTTAGTTCCTTTGACTAACTCCACAGCTGCACTCGGTCATGTAACACCATCCGCGGGAAATTCTCACTGACGAGCTGGTCGTATCAAACACCATTGATACACCATCAGGGACCAAGAATGCAGACAGTTCGTTGACTCGATTGCGAAGGAAGACAATGTCATGCCATAAGTCATCTGCTGTTGAATTGGGGCAGCGACCTAAAGGCGTCGAGCGTCATAACGACTGATCAGCGGCAGGAATTCTAAAGTCATCATAATGTTCCAGTCCGAGTCCTAGCCACGGTTACAATATGCAGCAGTCCCATTTTCTTACACTCAACCCTCGCGCAAACCTAAGGAAGCGTACAAATCTCGTTCGGGCTGTCAATCTCATTCCGACACGAGCTTATCGAAGAGGTGTGGACGAAAACAAACATTACTATCCGAGATTTGGCAGGCGGCCCATTCATCTTCCGGGAAAAGTCACTTTACTCTTTTGTTTGATGGCAATTATCATTTGCAAGATATATGCCAATAGGACAGCAATAAACAAGAACCCGTCGTATTATTTCAGCTACCTATAACAAGACTACGACCGGAACACATATATAGACATGTAATTCTATTCCTTAAACAAATGAAGTATGCGTGAGCGGACATGTACATAGATGAAAAAAAAATTGTAACAACATGACCTATTCATAACCGAATGAATTTAACCCAAACCTGCAAAAAAAGGAGAAAGCAAATGGAACAACTAAGCGGCACCGGCGCCCTGGATGGGAGCTTGTATCCGGGTAGCCTGAGAGCCAGCACGGACGATGTTGGCGTTATTCGAATCGGACTTGATTGTTGACTCCTTATTCTCTCGCTGAGCCATCTTCCAGACCTCGACTTCCATACCGCCGCGGATGACACCAACACGCATAGTAGCGAGCAAGTTGTGGGCAGCATTGGAGTGGTCGTAGACACCGCCGTTGAAGACAGCGGTGGCATCCTTGCCAATACCTGACTGGATCAGAGCCTTTCCACCAGGATGCTGCCCAATAAAGTTGGTGACATCGTGGACAACACCAGCAATGAGGACGAGCGCACGAGTCTTGGCCTGCTCCTGGTACTCTTCGAATTCCATGACGGGAAGCTGCTCCAGAGGAACACCCCAGTTAAGACGTGCGCGCCACCTATCGAGCTTCTTCTGCCTTTGCTGGACGATGCCTTGCTGGATGGCATTTTGAGAGAAGGTTTTAAGGTCATAAGCAAGGCCGATCTTGTTGAGGAACCAGATGAGCCACTTAGTGGGGTCGTACTGGTACCATCTGATGGCGTTGCGGTAATCAGAGGGGAACTCATGGTGGAAATTGTGGTAGCCCTCACCGAAAGTAACGAGGGCGGTCAAGAAGTTGTCACGCGGAGAGCGGCGGTCGTCAAAAGGCTGATCGCCGAGCCAGTGAGCGAGCGAGTTGATACAAAAAGTGGCATGGTGGACAACTGTCAAACGGACAATACCAGCCCAGATGAGACCACCCTTCCAGTCACCCCAGCCGAGACCGGCAATGAACATGGGGAAGAGAAAACCCATAGAGAGAAGGACGAGAACGTAGTTCTTGTGCTGCCATCTGACTACCGGGTCGGCGTTCAAGTCGGTGATATCGACACGGCCGGACTTCTTCGGGTTGTGGAGAAACACCATCCAGCCTATGTGAGAATAGAGCAGACCCTTGCGGACAGAGTAAGGGTCCTTCTCAGTGTCGGTGAATCTGTGATGGACACGGTGACCAGCGGACCACCACCGAATGGAGCCCTGAACAGCACCGCCAGCGAAAGCAGCGAACAGGATTCGCAGAGGAAGACGGGCACTGTAAGCACGGTGCGACCACAGACGGTGATAACCTGATCTGTTAGCTCACTCTATAATCATATATTGCAGTATCATATCAATACATACCCGCAGTGATACCCAAGCCCGTCAGGGCGTAGTAGACGAAGGTAAGGATGGCGGTCTTGGACTGCAGAGGGGTGAAAACGGCGAAAGTGCAGCCAATGACAGGGATGACGATGATCAGGGTGACATTGAGCCAGCTGATGTGTTTGTACCAGTTCTGGAGAGTGAACGGTTGCTCGGAGATGTGGATGAACGTAGGGGACGCTTGCTTCGCAGTCGACGCAGCACTACCAACCGAACGAGACGGCGAGGTCGAGCTTGATCTGGGTTGCCTGGCGCGAGCCGACTCAACGGCAGGCTGCGCGGACGTTGTCTCTGCACCGGCAGTCATTATTCTGCTATCTATTAGCAAACTGCACTGTGATTCAGAGGGAGTCGTTCTGGATGAGCAAAAAAGAGGTCGTGGAAGCTTCAATTTGTATATAAGCGGCTGGCGACGTGCGGCTCGCCTTGGGACCCCAACAACTGCTTCCGAAGACACTGTTGGGACAAATCCGAAGGAGCGGCAGTTGTGGTGTAGCTGTAGCACTGTGTTACACAACTACCGCAAACGCCACGACGTGTGTCTGAAAACCCTCCGCGACGTCAGGGGCAAGCCAGGGCACCCAACAAGGCGTCCCGCACCACTGAAGTAGCCGCGGTCGCCAGCCGTCTGCAGCCGACTAGGCTGACATGTGACCATTCCTCTGCGCTTCTATGCTTTCGTTCGAGTCAGGCTATAGTTTCAAACTATTTGGATATGCTGCGGAATGGCTCTTGGCGTGTCCAGGTCGGCAATCGAAATATCGAAATTCTGCCCCCCACTAGAAGTTGGGGCCAAGGACGAGGCATGCCCTAATCCACCGGTTCCATCTTACAGTTAGTCGAATCGTCTGTATCGGCGGTTTTTTTTACTTGGCCACTGCTGAGTGCTCATCTACGCTTATTTTACTGGCACTTTCATATGGTCTTCTCGCAATCTGTAGCATATGTCACTTAAGCTGGCCAATCAGATCGGTATCGAAGCGGATCTGTGCCCCTGAACTTTATCGTCCGCGGTAAGGGTCGAATGAATTGTTCGTCCGTGGCTAACTATCGAGTCGACCTCGGCTGGTCCCCGTAAAAGATTGCCCGGCGTCCATTACAGTCTCCTCGACTTCGAACAACTATGAAATTTATGGTTTTGCCTCCTCCCCCAACACCGACGACGCTGGTGCGAGTCGTGACTTTTACGTATGTCGTGGTGCTTTTTATTGCAGGTCGTTAAGTAGCACTCGGCTAAATCCCTTGGTAATAGCTTTGTAGGGACAACTGTCTGTCGCATGTTCTTCTGTCAGTCTCTCATGTCCCAAGTTCCAACATCGGTGGCACCGATGTGCAAACCGGGGCCACTTACTGTCCGCAGCTGTGCATTACACATGTCATAATTATCTTCATTAATCAATACATAACATATGATCCTATAAGGACAGGCAATTTTATTGTCGATGTAAGTTAGAAGATGTTGCCACTTTGGGGCGAAGCGAATCTAATTTTGCCCGGACAAACACTCGGACGATCCGAGGACAACGTCAAGTCGTCGAGAAATAGAAACAACTGTAGCTTGGGTTAGGAGTGCGTAATCATGTTACTGACTCGGGTGGCATCAGCGTGCTATATCCTCAAGTTTCTGAGCTGCAAATAATGCCTGATGTAGCATAAAAAGGCAACAGACAGTCATCAACGAATTAGTAGTCGTGACCATGTTCTTGACGAAGTATTGATATTCTAAGAAAATTTATACTGGCTACTATATCTCCCACCAGTGCTATTGGTCTGGTACTGCTATTCCCCAGGGCAGATACATAAGCTAGCGAAATGAATCATCCTGCCCTGTAAATTAATTCAATTCTGGAACCGGCTCAACTTTCTTTACCACACGTGCAGGCGAACCAACGGCAATCGAGAAAGGCGGGATGTCCTTTGTGATCACCGATCCCGCGCCTATCGTGCACCCTTCCCCAATAGTCACTCCTGGCAATATTGTCACGTTCCCACCGATCCAGCAATCGCTACCAATTGCGATTGGCTTCGCATACTCAATGCCATCCCGTCGAGATTGAATACTCGTCTCGTGTGTTGCTGAGAGTATGCTTACCCCAGGTCCGAACATTACACGGTCACCAATCGTCACAAGGCTGCAGTCGAGAAACGTGGTACTACCATCCCAGTCAGGTTGATGCCATTAGCAGATCATATAATATGGCTTACTTGAAATTTGCGTAGAAGTCATCTCCGACAGAAATATTACAACCGTAGTCGACGTAGAACGGAGGCTCGATATACGGTTTCTTCCCGAGCTTGCCTATAATATCTCGCAGCATAGTCTCGCGCTCCGTCGTAATCGATTCTGCCGTTGCATCTTCCGGAAAGTATGCGTTGTACTTCGTCACTCTTTGCCGAGCTCGAATCCGCTCAGTAACTAACTCTGGAACGAAAGAATCGTATCTGCAAACATAAATATTCCGGCCTTCCTTTCAATAGCAACATTATTAATACTCACAGCATTCCTGAAATCATTCTCTCATAATCATCACACCAAGGGATATCCTTCAGCGTTTTCGCATAAGCAATAAACTTTTCATTTTTCTCGCTACTCGCCATTATCAATGCTATAGCCTAACTGAATGATTTTGGATAAAGGAACTCATGGCTATTTGGGCTAAAGATAACGCCACGTACTCAACTTTCACCGAAGTATAACCCCGCCCAATGAAATTTTGTGGCTAATAATTACGCCAGCCACGCTCGTGCTCTTGCTGCCCCCACGGTTTTAGGTAACTACTATAATATGTATTACATACAAAATTATCCGGTACCCAGAATGTAATAGTGGGCTCAAGCGTGAGATGTCCCCCCTTGAGTTTAGGATTGAGGAGACTACCGCTGCAATTGCTGCCCAGTAGCTGATTCGTTTTTAGAGCATTTTTTAATCTAAAATGTTAAAACTATCATTACACCGCATTAGCGTCTGATATGTGTGTCAAGACACAAGTCCAAAACCCAGGTAATTTACGGAGACCAAAGAGGTGTACCAGACCCTTATATTATGAAATCACATAGGTACAAATATGGATTAGCACAGACTGTCCCAATTGAATTTCTAACGCCGCAACAATAATTGTTGCCCAATAATCGCGAAAATTTGACAACCGAAAGTATTGATGCTTTAATTTCAAGCAACGACGCCGCTTCCAACTATATGTTGACACTTCAATCATTCTACTATAACTCGCAACGGAAGGGCCACTCCATCATTAAACTGATCTGCATAATTTGAGTAGCGGACAAGTTTCGTGTCTCCACCGCTCACGCGTATTACGAAAATGTTGCGAACACCTTTACTCTGCCCTAACAATTATCGGCAAGCAGTTGCAGCTGCGGCCGTAGGCTCGTCATCCGTTACTATTTCCAGTCGATCGTTTTCGTCCACGCCGATTTTCAGTGCGCGACGACAACCGGTGGATGCAGGCAACCAGGAGATCGCCGCGCTTATCGACGCACAACGATCCACGTACCGAGCCCAACAACGGGAAAAGCGACAAGCCCGTGCTCTCAAGACATCTGACGTCAAGAAGGAGACAGAAACTCTCAGTGGCGCCGACCGTCAGCGAATTGCGGAGAAGGAACAAGAGGAGAAGAAACGGTATTTGTCGAACAAAGCCAAGTTTGATAACGATTATCGACGACATTTACTAAGCAAGCCGCGCTCCTCTGGACCCGTGGATGAGAGTGTCGAGGTGCTTGTTTCGTCAAAAAAAGGTGAACATGTCGATTTGCAGCCGCGGCCGCCGATTACGCCATCGCCAGGTAATGTCGTTACGCCCGATGACCATCCGCTGTGGCAGTTCTACCGGAACAAGGAGAGATGCTTGACTCATCCACAAGTATACGACCAATTGGGACGGTCGTGGGAGATTCCGGAATTGAGGCGGAAAGGATACGAGGATTTGCATGTGTTGTGGTACGTGTGCTTGAAGGAGTTGAACATCCTACGGACGGAAATGTCTGCATTGAGAATTGCTATTCGACCAAACATGATCGACAACGTCGCGCAGAAGTATGATGAGCCGTTAAAACGTGTGCGGCGGAGTATGCAGAATATCCGAACTGTGTTGCTCGAGCGATATTATGCGTGGGAGAACGCGAACAAGGAGTTTGACTTGGACAGCTTTGCGGAAGAGCTGCCCGCAGGTGCGGAACTTGTGCAGGAAGAATTGCCAAAGAGTGCCAATGTTACGAACGAGGTTGTGAACAAGTTGAAAGAGAAGGAGGTAGTGGTGGCTGTCTCGTCGTCGGCGTAGACTCGTACCTTGTAATATACAGTAAATAGTAGTATGGACATAGGGTTGTTTGACATAAACTCTATATCTGCAGGCAGAGACTGCGCTGCTCAGAATCTTGACCATGCTTTGTTTTGGACAACCCTATTCCGGAGCAATGTAAACAAACCCTGCTCAACCCAGCCCCGTTGCTTCAACTGGTGTTCTTTTCATGCTCAACGTCGCTAACCAATCCGCTCCATCCGTATCGATTTCTCTTTGTAAAATATATGAGACATTACTGATCGATCCAACTTTTTCTGATATATTAGCGCGATGTCATTCTTTCATCCATCCTCCCACCCGTTGAATCCATTCGGCTCCGGTCCACATCCACAACACCCGCCATTCTTCCCCATTACGATTCCACCGCCTCCGGGTCTTGCCCCCCCGCCTTCGCCAATGCAGCGGCCAACATTAATATCTTCACCATCGCGACAGTCGTTGTCGGATGATTCCTTCTCGCCGATGAAGATTGGTAATGATGGTTCGAGAAAGAAGATCTACGTGCGTACTGATGAAGAGCAATTCGCCTTGCCAATGTCGAAAGTGGAGACGAACGAGGTGATTTTGATTACAATGGGCTATTGGATTCTTGATTCAGTTGGATTTCGATGACTAATGACTTGGCGATAGGACCTTGTTATTCTTCTTTCTCGTTTGTTTTCCCCGGACATATTGCATCGCTTGCAGATCCGGTACGACACTACAGTAGTGGACTCCAAAGGCAATCCGGCCGGCTTGAGCTCTGGGGGCGCCGTAATTTACCCGGAGTACTGGGAAAGTCTGATCGAGGATGGCATGCGGATCATGATTAAAGTGTTGCCTGAAGATGGCGAAATGTCCAGTAACTACGGTGGCAGCATTTCTGAAAGTTCGCGTATTCTGTCCCAATCGTCATCATCGTCGACATCGATTACCGAGACATCCAGAGTTATTTCCGGTGTTCAAGATCAGCTCAAGAATTCCACGGTGTTGACGTCGTCATCTGAGAATGAGCGTTCCACAAGAAATCAGCATGCTATTCCCCCAATTGGGCCACCGACAAACAAGGAGAACGATTCGTTACGTGCTGAAGACCCGAAGCCACGCACATATTCGTCGGCTGTAAAACAGACTATGGTCCAACCTCTCGGTGTCAGTACGAATCTCGTAAATTCTTCTAATTCTCATGTGCGCACGCACGCACCGCAGCATCTTCAGCAAGTGGTTGTAATGCCTGAGGATTCCGCTTCGTTGCAGTCACAGAAAATTTTCAGGCCGGGTCGCATGTCAGCCATGACTCCCGCCGAAGCTGCTCTAAAGTCAGTGACGGATCCGTACGGGCTAACATATCAGTCTTGCATTACCCTTCTAGTGCCATTGTTGCCCGACTACCGACGTCTCACGCATCCGCGCCTAAGCCCAAATATTGTAACAATCAGGCCATGTCATGAGAATACTCTTTGGATATTTTGTGTCATCCAACGCACGTTGCATCCCGTCACGGTGCGCGCATTCGAGACGATCGATATCGAGGAACTTATACTGCGCGTCGTACCGCCCGAGATTGGAAAGGACAAAGCCGTCGTACTTTGGCGGAACATGAAGTTTGGGGGTGAAGGTATTGGCAGCAAGTATAACGCGAAGAAAGAAACAAGGGGTACTGGTGGCCGTAATATGTGGAAGCGCAATTTGGCAGTATTGGCGGTGAAGAACGCGGAAGTATTTGTTGTTGTTTTTGAAACACATCAGAATTATCATCGACATGCAGTTCTTGCACAACAGCCAGGTGTTATTGATTTGACGGCTGAGCAGAGTCATACATATGCAGCAACGGGAGCCGGATCTTCACCTACAAGAGTGCCGTTTCAAGGAATTAGTCAGAATTATCCTGGTCCAGAGTTGGCATATATTGACTATAATGCGTTTCAGCGGCAACCATATGTGCAGAAATATAGTCCAGCACTGTCAGCCACGCCATCCGTATCGCGAATTACTACTGGCGCTCAGAGTCAACTTGCGTCTCTAACAACTTCGAGAGATGCAGATAAAATTAATCCTGTCTCGGAATCATCAGCTGTTGAGGAACCTACTCGTAGTGTTGTTCAGGAATTAAGTTCAGACACAGAATCCAGAAGCGACAATGCGAACGAGATCGACATTAATGCCGACGGTGACTAGACTGGTCATTGTTGTGTTGTCGTTTGTTTGTCAGAAATATATTTTCAGCATGTATACTATCAGGGTTATCATCGTCAGTAAGCACTGTTACCGTGGTTTGACGATCCATATTTCCTCTGTCATTACTTCGCCGCCCGAGCATTTGAACTGTTATTTGTTCTGTTATCGATAGGTTCGGCGTAAAAGGTTTTCAGATTTTCTGTCCTATGCTTATAGTTTTCTTACATATGATATTAATGAGATTGTTTCTGTTATATGGTTATAGCCGTAACGTGAATATAGTTTGTTATAGTTAAGGGTTATTCATGATTCTTTCATATCTGTACATATTA
Organism: Lipomyces mesembrius; assembly: GCA_038497805.1. Classification (NCBI taxonomy): domain Eukaryota; kingdom Fungi; phylum Ascomycota; class Lipomycetes; order Lipomycetales; family Lipomycetaceae; genus Lipomyces; species Lipomyces mesembrius. The sequence continues at coordinate 115,786 of MU972920.1, forward strand.
GTGCACGGCCTATTTTCTGCAACGTGATCTATCATTATCCGCAAAAGAATAATCCAAACTCGGAAATCTCACGTGTAGTCTGCAGGATATGGGACAGTTAGCAGATCATTGCCCGAAATAGCAGAGGCGTACTCATTAGTCTAGCAGTCCCTGACTAAATCGAATTCATTGAGTCAGTTACAATAGCCGTGGCCTACTACAATCTGCACCGAACTTTTGTGGCTTATGACGATGCATAACCCTACCTTCTCGTGCCATAGCTGTGGAGTTGCGGTGGGGCTGTATGGTAATGAAATGACCCCCACTGCGCTCCCAACTCTATTCTCCGGGAAATGCACCCCACGTTTAACTCTGGACTGACTTATCGGCCAAATCCTCATCGTTTTACTCTTCGTTCAGGCGACTGACGCATTATATTGCAGAAGTATTGTTTCCAAGGAGAGCAGGTTCCATTTCACAATGGGCACACTGACTCTCGACGAAATATCACAACACAAAACCGCGCGATCATGCTGGGTAATTATCCGTAACACAGTGTACGACGTAACTGACTTTCTACCCGACCATCCTGGTGGACGTCGGTCGATCTTGCGGTTTGCTGGTAAAGACGCGACAACTGATTTCGAGGGGATTCATCCACCAGGTACGTTAGAAGAGACGCTTCCTGAGAGTGCGAAGCTCGGTACTGTCGACATTATTGGTGGCCGAGATACTGCTGGTGACAAAACTGAGGATGAGAGGGATGCGAATTTGGCGGCTGAGACACCGGAGGATATGTTAAATATTGCAGACATCGAAGATCACGCTTCGCGGACATTGTCAAAGAAAGCATGGGCATACTACTTCTCTGCATCCGACGATATGCGGACAAAGATCTACAACAATACCATCTTCAATCTCGTACTTTTCCGACCACGTATATTCCGGGATGTAACGGTAGTGGATACCACGGCTCGTATGCTTGGCTTCAAAACGAGCCTGCCGCTGTTTGTGAGCCCGGCGGCGTTAGCGCGTCTAGCGCATCCGGACGGCGAAAAGGCGATTGCGAGGGCCTGTGGCAAGCAGGGAATTTTGCAAATGATTTCGAATAATGCGTCCTTACGGTACCCCGATATTGTTTCTGCGCGGGTTAGTAACGAGCAGCCATTTGCGTTCCAGTTATATGTTCAGAATGAGCGGGCGAGGAGCGAGAAGCAATTGCGGGATGTGGTCAAAGCTGGGTGCAAAGCCGTTGTGCTGACTCTTGACGCGCCGACACCTGGAAAGCGGGAGATGGATGACCGGCTTGCGAGGGAGGAAGCGAGAGCTAGTGGACATGTTGACGAGAGTGAAGTTCTGTCTGCTAATTCTGGCAGAGGAAAGGACACCGAGGGTGGTGTTGGACGGGCTCTGTTTCAGGGCACTGCGGGTGATTTAGTTTGGGATGATTTGAATTGGCTGAGGAAGCAGCTCCCAGATGATATCAAGATTGTCCTGAAAGGTCTGCAGACCGTTGAGGACGTTGTTCTTACTACACAGCAAATTGATAAGACGACCGGGAAGGCATTGGTTGACGCCGTGCTGTTATCCAATCATGGAGGTCGAGCACTAGAAGGTTCGTCGCCACCATTACTGATACTAGAAGAGCTCCGGACATACGCTCCAGACGTCTTCCAAACTCTCGAGGTTTACGTAGATGGAGGAATCAGACGAGGCACGGACATCGTCAAGGCGCTGTGTCTCGGCGCAACACAAGTCGGCATTGGGCGACCTGCACTGATGTCATTGGCCGGTGGATTTGGCGAGGCAGGCGTTTCAAGAGTTATTCAGATATTGCGGGAGGAGATTGAAACTGCGATGAGACTGCTTGGTGCCATAACTATTGATCAGCTTGGCCCGCAATACGTGAGTTCATAAGTGTCCTAATATCTGAGATTTGTGCTAAGTGCTATAGGTCAACACTTGTCAGTTGGACGCGATTCTAGGGCCTAGTCCACAGGCTGCTGCTGCTGCAGCGGCAATCTTCAAAGCGAAGTTGTGATAAACATATTGCTGGTTAAGGGATCAGGAAATCATATAAGGACATGTTTGGCAGGGATACACTTGGCACTATACAGAATTATAGACATTAAATTCTATCACATCTATTGCCCCTTAAACGCAAGCTCGACAAGTTCAACAACGTGATCCGCCATCCCGTAAGATGACTGATATCCAGCCCCGCCAGCACCATAGTTATGCACAACCTTACCGACCCCGACCAAATCCTCCAATTCTACACGAGGCCCACCCTCACGCGACGGTCTCAAACCAACATTATGCCTTACAATATCCAACGGAAAGTCCTTTTCAAGCTCCGGACACAACTCCAACGATCGCCTAATAATCCGCTCCGCCAGATTCGGATCCACTGCCCCGTTCCAGTTCCCCTTCTGATAACACCCGCCTAGAATGGTGCCGCCGCCAGGCCGAGACATAATATACGTCAATTCGTCTTCGCCGTCCGTCGTCCCGCTGACGTTATACATTGCTGGTGCATGATTGCGCACCAGAACGGTTTGACCACGGCCGGGATATATTTTCGAGTCCATCACGCCTCCTAGTTTAGATGCTAGTAGACCCGTACAATTGACAATTAGATCGGCTTTATTGCCTGATGCGTGGAGGTTGACTGCCTCTTTGATGTGTTTGAGTGTGATGACCTTGAGTTTGACCCCATTGGCGAAACATTGAGACTGTAGCCATGGTAGATAGACTTGTACGTTTATACAGACGGAGTCGTACGCTATGCCTTGGCAGTATCCTTTCGGCAGAGTTGACGGATCCAGCATCGTAAACTGCATTCAGTCATTAGATAGTCGGTAATCATTAATCAGGATCGAAGGACGTACGTTTCCGACGAGATCAGCGAACCATGGACGCTCGTCGAGTAAGCCACCAAGAAGATCGCTCTGTTTATCCAGATCCTCCGGCCGAACATACGTAATACATCGTTGCCGCTGTCCCCGTTAATACAAACGTGCTGATCTTTTCGGAATTTATATGACTCACCCAGATACCAGCATCAGGAGATTCCTTCACGAGTCTCTGAAAAACGCCGTAGGTGATACGATCATAATTCGCTAATCGCTGGTTATCTTTCACAAAGCCTGCACCAGTTTAGCTGTCCGTCCCAACAAATAGATATTTATTCGAAACTGAGGATGCATACTCATCCAATTGGCGCCCGCCCACGGACTTGTGTATTCGATGTCGTAGTCACCGGGCATGAACTTGGCTACAATTGTCACGTCATATCCTTTCTTGGATAGTTGTAACGCGGACGTCAAGCCAGCTACTCCGGCGCTGAAAATTATCAATTATTTATTCCCAGAGTATGCAGAATCGAAATGGCATAACGCACCCGATGACAACGATCTTCTTCGCATTGGTCATAATATGCTGAATGTAAGAGTGGTAAAATAATGCTATTTCGTCTAGGAACAGTCAATGAGTCCGTAAAGGAGGGCAGTATGAACAGCTAAATCCTTAACTTAAATATGCCCTCAAATGCCGTAACGCGTTTGATCCCATATACCATGTGACGAAAGACAACATACCACAAAGTGAAAGTTACTTATTCAGTTGTCTAAAGAGTTTCTAAACCTACTTAGTTCACGAATCCGATTCACGTGTGAACAATGTGGGCTCATACGGGTGACCCACCAGACGTAAAGCTACGGACGCGTCGAGTGTGAGGCTGGATGTGCCGCGGTGAACTCAATTGCCCCGGACACTGGACTCAATCCTACATGAACAAGCAAACAAATAAATGCAAAATCTAGATCATTGAGTTTATACAGAACTATTGGCCACTTAACAATCCTCGGGCAGCAGCGTCATCGCTTTCGTCTTCCGTTTCGACTTGATCATCGCTCGCGCTCTCGCTGCCTTCTTCTTCGCTATCTCCTTCTTCTTCTTCATTTTCATCATCCCCCTCACTGACTTCGTCTTCGCTATCGTCCTCGCTCTCTTCTTCCTCGCTATCGTCACTAACCTCAACAATAATTTCAACCTCGCTCTCACTATCCTCTGCCTCCTCCTTCTCGTCCTGCTCCTGTTCCGAATCCTCCACCTCCTCCACCATCACAGGCGCGGAAGTCGCAGCAGGCTCGCCAAAAAATTCGTCCAAAGTAGTATGATAATCCTCCTCCGCCTTCTTCACACTCTTCGGCTTCACTTGTTTAATTTTTTCAACCACTACCTTCTTCTTCTTGATTTCCTTCTTTCCCTTCTTCGGCGTCGGCTTGACTTTCTTCGGCAGCGAAGCGAAAACAGGGGTTTCCTCATTTTTAATTTCATCCCGAATACTCGCATCCGGGGTGTCACTACTCCACGGAGGTAATGGCCGTGCTTCGCTAATACGCGCACATACCAACGCGGAACTTCCAATCAAAAATTTCTCCTTCCCCTGACTCGGCGACGGCGCATGAGGAGATGGTTTCGGCGCTTGCAGTAACAATTTCGCAACGGGCGCGGACGACTGATTCGAGAGAACGGATTTATACAATCTCGCACGATCGCGTAAATCGTAGGACGTGTCGTACCGTGCTAATAGCATGATGTAATCGAACAATAAATCCATAGGGTCAGCAGGAGGCCGAATCGTTGGCTCAAGTTGTTGGTCCTCCTGCTCCTGGTCTTCCTGTACCGGTTTGTCCTCAATATAGTACGAATACAACTTCGCCGCCAAAAGCACAATCTGCAATTTCGTACTCTCGTCCTCATCCGCGAAGTTTTTGGCGCATTTGCGTAACACGTCCGGAGCAATATACCGCGCAATTCCGGCAAACTCGCCAACAAGCCAAATAATACTCGCCCTCGCAAGTGACACCTTGGCACTATCAAGCGCCACGGCGAGTTTAGCGACAGTTTTGATGTGGTCTTTAGGCGATAGTTGAATAATGTACCTAATCACCGTCAAACTCTCGCCGACAAGGGTATGATCAGTTGAATGAATCTGTTTAAGCAACCATCGTAAACATCGTCGCGCGATTTCATTCGAAGTTTGAGCGCACCGGCCGATCGCGCGGACGGCTTCTGCGACGAGGAATTTGTCGACTGAGGTTGCGTAGTATTGGAGTTCGGACAGGACTTCAGAGACGGTTGATTCGGAACAGGACAGAGTCAGAGCTTCGATTTTGAGTTTCGCGATTTCGGGAGTATCCGACGGAAAGACGTAAAAGTATTTCAGATATGGTGCGAACAGTTCCTATGCGATTCCGTTAACGAGATATAAGTAAACCTGCAATATGGAGACCGTACATTATTTTGAATCGCGAGAACTGCGATGTTGGAGAGTACGACGTACTGAATTTCCGATGGTCTGGAGAGCAGTCTGACCAGCGGCGGTCCCAAGAACGACAAATCGGCTTCTGGCACGAGCGCATTAAACAGATTCACTGCGGCAAGGACAACAGCACTATTTCGGCTCTGCAACAACGGCTTCGCAGCCGCCAGCAGCATTTCCAAGTCCGGATCAATCACAAAGTCTTCTTGCTGCTCCTCCGCTTCTTTCCCGCTTTCCTCATCGTCGGAATAAAACTCGTCTTTTTGTTTCTTGACCATGCTGCCCTTAGGGACATATACACGGACATACCGCGTCAACATGTCCAGCACGCAGACTTGTCCCCACTCCTCGATATCGGCAAGCATATTACAATATCGTCTATAGTTCGTATGAAGCATGTCCAATCTATCCGGACAAATATTCACGAAAGTCTGCACGGCACTCCCCACGACATAGAAACTCTTGTCGGCAAGTAAGGTAACGAGGTAGCCGACTAGTGTCTCGAGATTTGATTTGTCAAGCTCAAAACATTTGCCGATTGCTACCGCTGCCGCACGACGCACGATGGCCGACATGTCAACTATCGCTTTTCGAATACCTAATAATATAATCGGCGCGATACTGGGCACTTTAATACCGGATAGCACCTTGATTGCCATCGCTCGAATCTGAGGGTTCTGGTCACCCAACGACTTCTGAATCGCGTTGATTGAGAGAAGCGCGAGATCGGATTCCTGCTGGCCATATCGGAGGAGGTAGATGTATACCAACTTCCTCACTTCCAGTGTCTGCGCGGCCGAGTTCTTGACCACGTCGGGGAAATACTCGGTAACATCCTGTCCTTTCGACATCATCTACCCAATTTAGCTATCGCCCGCTCATACATTTCCTTCTCGCGTCTATAAAATTACTCACAGTTGCAATAGCCTTCATACCGACCAACTTTTCCTTCTCGTGCCGCGAATTCAAATACCGCTGAACATCACGCTGTCTAAACACTCCATCCTCTCCTAAACTTGCGGTCGCAGTACGAGCCGACGCAGCCGCTTCCATGGTCAATTCTTTCGCTGTCTCGAATATTGCGGTGATTTTAGACAAGGACTCTGCCATTTCCAAACCGCGAAAAGAAGACGTAAGAGGAGTTGTAGACGGTGGTGCTCGAGCTTGGTGTGGCGCCGACTTCATTTGAAGCTTGGGCAGTCGAGAGAGCGGGACGAGATATACGTTGGTGTATATCGTGCCACAACAATCAGATCATCCACACACATCAATTCAATATAATGACATCTAATATTACACCAATATTGATCTATTCAATAAAGTACTATACACAAATAATAATCGTAATCGTAGTCTAACATATCTATAATCGTTTCTATCGATTTTGCAAGTTTCAAATTCTTCCGCACGATCATATTGCACTAATTGATGCAAAAATTAACGATTATCCATAATCGTGTATTCCCAAACAATAAAAACGCGATTCACTTAAGCGCCATCACATGCACCTTACCCATGCCAAATATAGTTCTAGAAAATGAAAAAAAAACAAAGACTATTAGTACATGAATTCTAAACTTTGGAATCGCTAACTACCCCACGGGTGGATGCACGGTGTTTGATCTTGGCTTCCTGGCTCATTTGATTAGACCGCTTGACATTAAATCCATCCTTTAACACGCCTTGGATGTCTTCCAGTGAGAGGCATGATGTCTCGGGATAACAGAAGTAAACAAACACCTCCCCGAGTAGACACAAGCCAGCGTAGAATCCAAAGGTGCCTGACGGCGTGATCCGGTCCATCATAGTCAAGAACGTAGAGCCGATAATCAAATTTCCACCCCAGTTTGTCGCTGTCGCCATTGAAGTGCCGAGACCGCGGACATGCATCGGGAAGAGCTCTGATTGCTGCCATGGGACATTGCCAATTCCGGCGGCGTAGAAGGCGACGTAGAGCATCATCGCGATCAGGATGACGATGGCCCATGGGTCTGACTGTGTTGCGTTTAGGGGAAGAAAATAGAATGCGATGGCGTTGAGTACGAGCGCAGCGGACATGCCCCAAACTGTGCAGAGAAGAATGCGGCGACGGCCGACGATGTCGATAAGCAGGAAAGCGAGGATGGTGAACGCCATGTTTGTGCCGGCGACGATGAGCGAGACAGCAGTCGGTTTGTTGAAGCCGACAATTTGGAAGAGAGTGGCGGAGAAATACATGAGCGAGTTGAAACCGCAAAGCTGCTGGATACCCTGCAAACCGCAAGCAATAACCAAAGCGCGGAAATGGCCGGGTACGAAATACAGCTGCTTGAGTGCATACTTGAACCGATTGTAGCCGGACCACTCGGGATGCTGGTCGTTGTTATAGATCTCGAGAAGCTTGACCTTCTTGACCACAACTTCTTCGTCAACTTCACAGTTGCGCGAGCTGTATATCCATCTGACAACATGACGGGCCTTTTCAATCTGGCCTCGTCGGACGAGGTACCGCGGGGTCTCGGGCATGTAGATGAACATGATCATCTGGGCGACTGCAGGGATGATGCCGAGACCCACGAGTAGACGCCAGCCGTTTTGAAGGCCTTGAAGACCGGCACCGATAGCATAAGCAATGACCTGGCCGCCGGTGATGGCAAGCACATTGAGGATGACGAGACGACCACGGAAGCGCGAGGGAGCCATTTCGGAGATATAGAGTGGCGCGATAAGTGATGCAATGCCGACTCCCCATCCCATAATGAAGCGACCGCCGATCATTGTCCAGACTGTGTGGGCGCCTGTCTGGAGAGCAGCACCGACAACAAACAACGTGTTCGCGCCGATTGTGACCCATTTCCGGCCCAAGGCGTCAGCAAGGGTGCCAGCAATAATACCGCCGAGTAAGGCGCCAAGTGACGTCGCGGATGTGATGAACTCTTTGTCGGACGAAGTAATTTCTCTACCTAAGTCGGTACCAATGGCGACGAGCGCGCCCGAGACGTAGCCCGTGTCATAGCCGAAGAGAAAGCCGGAGAAGGAGACAAGGATTGTGAGCAAGAAGACGAAGGGGTTTGGCTGTCCGTCCTCGATGTCGACGCCGTTTGCAATCTCACGTGCAATGGCATCTGCGTCGTATTGCCCGTCATCTGCTTCCTTCTCTGCTGGCATCTGAGATGTGAGCGTGAGCTCTACGGGTGTGAATACTGGCATTCTTGCCGTCGACGCTCATGGCAGCAGAACCTAGAAAGAAATGCGGCGAGTGGATGGAGATAGGGAAAGAAAGAGTAGAGAGTGCTAGGCCAGGGGGCGTAAGTGAAATAAGAGTCCGGGGCCTCGATGGGACAAGGCAATTGCTGCGCTGTGGAATATTCTGTGTTGGGCTAGCATCCTCGGGGCAATTGCGTTTTGTGCGAAGACGCAACCCACCGCTATCAACGTTTGTGGTCAAACTTATTTAGCAACATGGGTATGATAATACAGAGATCACATCATCAAATGCGCCTTGCTATTGGAACTTCTTCAACCACAACAGTCGGCAAAATCTCGCAGTGCGGTTTGCCCCAGTAGCATCATACTCAATCCGCACATCAGAAACCTGTTCCTGATATTTAGGTGGTTATGGGAGATATCAAATCTGACTCGAATAATGGTCTAGCCAATGTGCAGTTCTTTACTTGTCGACTACCAATGATAGTATTGCCAGTTTATTTACTATCGATTGTTTATCCGAGAAGAACGCAACATAGAATCATTCAGATGTACGTCAAACTCTTGTCAGGGAATATCAAAGTGATGGTAGCGCAGAACGTCCTAGTCACATCATTGGCGCAAATCGGAAACGGGATAGCTCGATATACAGTATGCGACGTGCGAAGTGTAATAATCTTTGATTTTTAGAATGCAACGGATTATTGGATTCCCGGTGTAGCAATGTGCTGCCTATCTACTTATCTGCTAACACAATCACTCGTAGAAAACCACGTGGAAATTACACTTTCATGCTGGGGATAAGGCTTTGCTACATTGGAAGATGGGATGGTTAGCCCCCGCGGATTCGGCCACACTGAGAAAAGGTGTGGTGTTGGTCTTGCTCGCGCAAGCCCCAGAATAGTTGCCACTGCCTCGCATTTTGTATGATCCGTATTCTGGACGTCCACTAGGTTCTTCGCATACAATTCCATCGAAATGCTTAACAATATAATATACATATTATATAGTTCACAGCGCCGTGCCAGATAGTGGGTATACGGAAACAGCTACTACTTACTTTACGCTAGTACCATTCGCTACTAGATGATTTTAGGCAGGTCACTTTCTGCCATGGCGTGCATCGAAGGTCATGGAAATTGCTGTCCTTATGTACATGAATACATGCGACAACTTTGTTCGTCGTGCCTGGGTGCGACTGCTATCAATGTTAAATGTAACTGTCATCCCTTTTCGATCCTGCGTACATAGATGATTGTTCCATGGTGAAAGTGCAGATAACTGATTCTGTCCTATCGGCATCACAATGAAATATCTACGTCCAAGCTTGTCTGGCTTCGTGAAGTAGTTCCTCTGGGGCTTCTTCCGAAGCATATTCTCATCACAGTTCAGTCGTCTCTAGAAATCTCTGGCAATTGAGTCTCAAACTTATTCTCGGGGCCCCGATTCTGAATAGTTGCATTTGCAAGATCTAGCATTTCCGTCAGCTGCGAACGCGATTTCCCATACTTCCGCAGAATATTCTCGATCGCAGAGCAGTAAAGAATTTGAAGGTGACCTAAGTCCGATCCAAATCATTAGCGAATAAAATTTGCTCGGGAGCTTCAATATTATTCTATGTGAATCCGCGTTGATACTCAAATGTGTGTGCGCGCGATTTTGTCCGGGTAACTGCCTAATCAGCCTGCGCGTCTGGTTGTTAACATCGATCTAAACAGTCCTCTTAATGACCAGCCAGACCTTAACAATGACTATTCTCATGCAGCCATGCCACCCGACTACATCAGTATATTTACTATAGAATCCACGACACCTGTCTATATATATATTTTTTGCACAGCAAATCAGCCAAGAATATATTGATTCTCTACATCAGCAATGCATCTCCTGTTTCTCACTGTGCTCTCGACCATGTCCCTGATTTCTTCTGTGTCAGGGACATACCTAATCCAACTCTCCCCTGACACCAACATCTCCTCATATCTAGATGGGCACCCTTTCGTTAAAAGCAAATTAATTAGGACATACTCCTTCGGCGGTTTTAGAGCAATCGCGGCGGATTTCGATGAAGAGTTCGTCAACACTCTTGGGGTGGAGCCATTGGTATGCCCCCAATTGCGTGTATGATGTTGTACGATGCTGATATCTCTTGCTAGGTCGAGAACATATCCCCGGATATAGTGTTACGCGCGAACGTGGTAACGCAAACCGGCGCGCCCCGCCATCTCGCACGAATATGCCAGCGACCAGCACTCGGAACAAATGAAGCACTTACTTACGAATACGATGCCAGTGCTGGGGAAGGTATTGATGCGTATGTACTTGACACCGGTATTTATATGTCACATCCCGATTTTGAAGGGCGTGCGATTAAAGGCGCGGATTATACAGGCGAGGGATCTGGCGATTCGAACGGCCATGGGACGCATGTGGCCGGGTTGATTGGATCAACGACATATGGTGTCGCGAAAAAAATCACGTTGATTGAAGTCAAAGTCCTCGGCGCGACAGGTGGCGGTAGTTTGTCAAATGTGATCGCAGGACTGGACTACGCAGCCAACTCCCGCATCTCGAGCGGCCGGAAAGGCGTCGCAAATTTATCGTTAGGAGCTATGTACAATCCCATTCTCAACTCCGCGATCACCTCCGCCGTACAGTCGGGATTGGCAGTAGTAGTTGCCGCCGGAAATGACGCTCTGCCAGCATGCGCTTTCTCGCCCGCTAGTTCCCGCGAAGCACTCACCGTGGGCGCATTAGATGACGAAGATGACTCGATCGCCCCGTTCAGTAACTGGGGCCACTGTGTAGACCTCTTCACGAGCGGTGTGCACGTCCTGAGCTTACTCAATTCCGATGACGGCACGATCGCGTATTCCGGCACATCCATGGCGAGTCCGATAGCCGCAGGCATAGTCGGATACTTCATGGGTCTCGGCGATTCACCTGAAGAAGCGGTAGCGAGAGTCAAGGCGGAGGCAACTCGTGGCGCAATCTGTTGGCTTCAAATCCTCTTTCGTCCCTTCACGCCCAATAAAATCGGTTACAACCTCGCCGGGCAGACATTTTAACGCACTTGCTTTGTCTCCCCGTGTTAGTGGCTATGCATTTGGCAATTTGATACCACCTGGTTTAATCAACTATCTTGCTGATGAGGTTTTGAATACTGTCGTGAATATTCTGTCTGTTCCGGTTTTGCTCTCTTTGTTGGTACTGTCGAATGTCGGAGTTATGCTCGCTGTCATGACGATGTGGTTTTTAGATGGGATTTTCGCCATTCTGTGGCGGCTACTGTCTGGTGAGGAGGAGTGGACTGTGTTTTATAACTAAAATTAATATACGCTACTACCTCACACATCCAATCCGACCACGACTTCTGTGATAACTGATTCATAGCAAAGCTAACCGTCGTATAGGAGAACCGTTACGCGTATTTTAAGCAACGATTAAGACAATGAAATGATTATGAACTATAAAATGTAGTATGTTTCGGAGATTGCAACGAATAATTGTGGAATACTGGTCGCGCATGCAGTCTCAGTGGCTGTTGAGATTAATTACGGGTCAAGCGAGCCCCTGACTAGTCGCGACAGAGTCGTCGTGACAGAGCAAGCAAGAGAAACAAGAGCTTCCTGGAAAACTCTATAACACACTTGAAATCACCAACCTACTGAGAAGTTACCGAGTTTCTATGTGTTCTCTGTCTTAGATCTTATGGGAAGTCATTTCACGCCAATTCAGTTGGCTCTAGAGTAAAACACCACCTACATGTGAACCATCCCAGACATTAGCTACACCACTTTAACAGAGACCTCAACACCTTTTCCCTTCTCCGCCTCGACCTCAGCAAACTTCTCCTCGCGCACCAAATCCACTACCGATTCCGGCATTTGCAGATCCATTAAATCATCCGGATCAACCGCCAGTCCATACTTATTAAATACCCGTCCCATCATCCTCGTCTCCCGTTTCTCCATCATGACGAAAAACAAAACTCCAATTCCGGATAAAAAGCTCAGAGCACACATTAAATGGTATCCCCAGACATAATGCGGAGCCTCCGGTGTCGGGAACGCGAGCAGCGGAAGCCATGCGGAGATGGCGTACGAAATAGTGTTTCCGACAGCCGATAACATGCCTATCAATTCCGGATCGTCTTGGAACGCTTCGGAGGCCCACGTGAGAATAAGCGCCCAGACAGGGTATCCGATTTCTGGGAAGAAGAAGGCCGCATATTTGAGACCGAATGGGATGTCCCAGATCGCGAGGAGTAAATTGCCGAAGAAGTTGAAAAATACAGCGACGAGGAGCATGGGCCAGCGAAGGCCCATGCGGTCAGATATATTTGCAGACAAATAACACGTAAAGATCGCCATGCCGTACCCCGCTGTGGGGATCAAGTTGATCTGCTGAACGGAGTACTTATGCAGTGATTGTAGCCAAAGATTGAAGTACGAGTACGTGGCACTGATGTTGAACAGGATATATGGCCAGTTGAACCCGTAGATCCGCCAGTTCTTAAAAAATGATAGGAACCGACGGAATGTAAGCTTCCGCGTGGATTTTTGGCCTAGTTCCGCCATTCTCAACACGCTGAAGTCCTTTTCGAGGTCGGATAACCACGGCACACGGGTAGTGTTGGGAAAATCAGGAATGGAGTAGAATCCCAGGAAGCAGATCGGCAAGCCGATGATGCCATCGACAATGAAAAGCCAGCGCCACCCCGCGATGCCGCCTAGACCGTTCATGGACGTGTACACGCCTGCTTGGATGAATCCCGAGCACATTGCTGCGAGCGCCGCCGCGAGATCATAGACTGACATGCGCTTTGCGAGTTCCTCTGGGCGGTACCAGCTTCCTAATAGCATTGCAGTAGCAGGATATGTCGTTGACTCGCAGAGGCCGATAAAGAACCGAAGAATGTAGATCTATTCCTGGTTATTTAACTTCCATATTAGGAAAAGAATACGTACCGGCGTTGCACTCTGAGCGGTAGCAATACACATCACCAACGCAGACCAGGCGAGCTCACAGCAAGGTAGCCATACCGACGGACGAATTTTATTGATCAAAAACTGCGACGGAATGGAGCCGAGGATATAACCGATGTAAAACACGGTGTTGAACAGGTTTCGCTGCTGCCCATTTAGCGCGAGCTGAGATCGTTAGAGTTGTACCAAAAATCTTGAATGGATATACTCACGTCTTTCTGCATGCCACTAACATAAGCGTTGCCTATAACCTGTCAGGCTTTCCTAGCCAACTCTACCAAGAACCACAACATACTGATATTCGTGTTGTCCAACGTCTTGATAAAAAATGACAACAAGAAATAAAACATCACGTTCGCGTCTAACTTATGCAAATACCATCGGTACCGCGGAGGTTTTTCAAAACTATCCCAGAACTGTGCCAGAAACCGCCTAAAGGCATTGGGTTGGTAGCCTTCGTCATTGAGGAAGACACGGAACTTTTCCTGGATTTCGTCGTTGGTATATTTCAGTTCCCGCGGTACAGGGTTAACTGAGCCCTTGATCCAGCGTATGATTCCCATATTTGAAGGACAAGAGACAAGGCGTGCATAGGCGACGCGACGTTAAAATTCCAAATAATTTTGGCAGGGACCGCAACTTTATACAGAAGACAGTGTGCTGGAGAGAGAGCTCATATAAGGACTCCCGATCAGTTACCGAATTCCGAACATGTTGTTTTGCAGTATATCCAAACTTCGAAAACACATTAAGGGGCGCAGTGGCGTCTGGAATACGTAATATCGTCCCGGTGAGATTGAAACAGCAGTGTCAACCACGTACATGATGCACCATCACAGTACTGCCAGTTGTAATCTACTCGCGCAGATAGCAGTGATCAGAAAATATGCCAGTGCAGAAAGCAGGTTATGTTCGCGATTTGGCATAGAATGTGATACTTGCGGTGGTTAAACCCCAATTTCGTGATAGGAGTCGAAAACGATCTCACAACAAATCGCGACGTTGTACGTATAAAACTTTTAGCGTAGTCTAAAGTACCAAGTAACTAGCACCGCCTAGTCTATGCAGACAGAAGTACCGTCCACCAATCGCTGTTTGGCCAAAAAGATTGTGAATGAATGAATGATGCGGACAAATCACGATAAGAACTAAGTTTAAAAGTGCGTGCAGCAATGTACACACCAGTGGTATCGAGTCTTGTGAGGGACGGGTAAGACGCCCCAGTGTTGGTTTCCTTGCTGTCGCCGGCGATCGACAGCAAGGCAGCAATCATGGCTATTGATCAGTATTGATTTTCACCACTTAGGTCACTGAACTTGCCCGATGCCAGCAGAAGGAGCCAAGTGACTGATTATTTACCGACTGCCGTAGTTACAGTAGGATTTAAACAATTAACTGTTGGTGTCTGTAAGTGCGTGTTGCGATAAAGTCAGCATATATTGGATCCCCGGATATGGACTGGCATGCTCAACAAATCACGCACGGCAGTGGCTGAGGTGCGCATACGACACAGAGTTTGATCTAAAATAGATAAGGCAGATCACGTCAAGGACACAGAAACCACGGTGTGAAAATGAGGAAAGCTAGATAACGTCTGCTTCGAGCAGTCTTAAGCGACAAATACATAGACAGAGTACATTTTTGAACAAATGATCGGGATCGTAGCCGAATAGCTTACTGCGTTCTTTACGGATTTAAGTAGAGCCGAAGCAGGGGCGATAAGAATAAGAGTTGGTCGTTGCGTACGCAGCAACAATGAGGCGCCGCATTGCCGGAAAATCCCGCTACGCCGATCTCGCCAGTGCCCTATCATGAATCAGTCACAGCTGCGTGGAGATCAAACAGTAATCGAGCCTCCGAGTGGAATCTTCGTCCTATTTGCTGCAATCTTTCTCCTTGCTTTGACTGTTGGTGAGACGTCACACTCGTCCGAGAGGGTACTACATCACATGCTGTCTCATTTATTCGCGTGAGGCGCGGACGACAGGCCCACAGAGATCAGCCAGCGGAGTGGCATCATCACAAAATGCAGTAAAGTTCCAAAAAAAACTTTCGTCAGTGCATGGCCTATCAGAAGAGCACGGACGCTTGCGCCAGTGGCTAAGGTTGGAGTATATGCGGTGAGCAAAGGCAGAACGGATAGCTTCATGAAATAGGCCAACAGAGAGCTGTTTGGGCCCCGACGATTGAGAGTTGAATTGTGTAACACCTCGGCGCTGAGTAAATGCTATCTTCTGAAGTACCATTATTTGCTACGTTGAGCCACGTGCATTAGGATCAACTTGTGAACGACAGGCGACTAGCTGCATTGGACGGTTATGCTAGTTCTCTAACTTTCGAAGTTCCTCCACCAAGTCCACAAGCTTCAGTGCATGCGAGATAAGCATATGAAAGACCGCGGAAAGGCTCTAAAGAAAATGCCTGGAGAGCATCCGAAATCTGTAACAGAGTATGAAAAGGAAATGCGCAAGTTAAAGAAGGAAATAGATGAAGTGAATCGCAAAGCAAAGAAAACACGAACGAAAAAGGATAAAGGAAGTGGAAAAAGCTAGACGAGAGCAGGAGAAAGAGTTGAGAAAAATTAACAAAGATGTGAGTAAATTGCGACTTGAAGCTGAGAAAGAGAAATCGAAGGAGCAGAAAGATTATGCAAAGGAAGACAAAGAAATCAAGAGTTTCCAAAAGATTCTCTGGATTGTCGTGGTAAGCATAGATTAAGGGAATGTTGTCATAGTTACATGGCGAATACAATGAACATTTTATAATTATCTTGCGTATGATCGTAGGTTTGTCATAATTACTGACCAAATCGTGACTCTGATATTTCGGGGCTTTCACACTGGAGTCTACCAAGATATTGATTGGTTTTAATCATATCTGACTTCGTTACTATTAATATGTCCACAACATCGAAAAGTACAGCCGTATCTTCATAAACATCATACATATATATGTTATAGAGATTATTAACTCACTATTCTGCGGTAGGATGGTTTAACCTATAACCGGTAAATAAGCTTCACAAACAATGGCCGCTCAACATCTAGATCTTCTACCGTCGACAATGTAAACTCGACGTCCTCTAAGTTCTCAACATTCACGTGCAGATAAGCGAAATGAGCCGCATAGACTGCGGCTTCACAAGGCTGGCCCCTGAGCAAAGACTTGGAAGTAATCAAAGGAATCTACTGTCACTCAAGGGCATCAGCCGGAACAGGACGTGGCTCTGGAAATAGAATTTGTTCTTCCGGATAGTGAGAATACGACTACAATCTCACAGCGGCAGAGCACTAGGACCTCTGCCGATCATGGCCCGTTTTGCCCACATTGCCCACATGCCTACTTAAATACAAGGACTCTTTGTCGATCAGGACCATGTGAACCCCACATATCCAGCACAAATTGGAAGCAGGGAAGGTAACCTGGACGTGACAATCAGCCAATAAAGGAGCAACTGACGCCAATCTTCCTAGTTGGGATGCTCATTCTCAAATTTATTACAAATAGACAGACAAAGTTCCGCTCATGCTGCACTTCACAATCCTATTGCGCTTACTCGCTCAGAACTTCTAGACCATCTTTCTCAGTCGGTTGTGGGATCCAGCATAAAAGACAACCACCAACCACCCCAGCCAGGATATCGTCAACTCAAACGATCCGTGTGAGGAAGCCTTCAAGAATTACATCGATGGAGTGGCAAGAACCGACAGAGTTGTAGACTTATCGAAGCTCTCGTAGGCCACAGAGATACAAGAGTCACCGGCATCGTCGGATTCGGGTGATACGTCGCATTTAACTGCAGCTGCGATTAGTGATATAATACAAGGATTCACGCAGGAAGTGAGATATATTCTTGCTGCATTCGAGACTTGAATCAACTGCCGCATATCAGACGAGGAAGACGGTCTTACTTGGGAAGATAATCCAATCGGCGTGGACCCATTGAGAGATCTTGAATATTCAAATCGTCTTCCGGGACTTCCCTTACTCAATCCTAATGCCACCACCAATGGAGAAACGGTCTCAAATCAAGCAGTTTCTGATAGCTCTAGTACTGAAATGGTATGGAACGCCAATTATCTCTATCTAGCCGCATCATCTTCTGTCAGTCCTAAAGAATCAGAGCAATCAACGGAAGCAATAGCTGATCAAGTGCAGAGAGTCTTCACCACAAAAGACTATATCCACCAGCCTTCCTACAGTCCCGCACAGCTTCCGTTGCATTCGTCAATAATTATTCAGCATCGGTTGCTAGGACGGCATAAGGCCTCTATGCACTCAGGCGAAGATACTAGATGAATTAGACGATAAAGCGGATGTCCATAATGACGAGGCAAGCTATCTTGAAGAGAAAGCCACAGACAAGAGGGTATTGAGATCGATTCTCAGCACCTGACAATTAACATCGAACTCATTATCGCTGACTCTGAAGATGCTGAGCAGGCGGGAAGGGGTTGTTGACAATGTCGACGAGAACGACAAAGACTATGTTCCAGAGTCCGTTACCAAGGCACAGTTACAGCGGAAAGTCAATGACAGCTCGTCTGATAATGACGATGACAGTAGTGACCATGACCATCACTTGCAGCCAAAGAAACAAAAGTTCAATATGACGACTCCTATTACTCCCTATAGGCCAGAGTCGAACCAGCTGCCAAAGCCAAGCTGCAGAAGCAACCGAATCCCGACCACAATTCGCTGCGACCACTCACTGTCAGTGAGCTGCGAAAGTCTGTTCTTCAGAGAGCTCTCGCCCCAGGAGCGGAACCGTTCAGTTATCCTGCCAAGCTCGATGTGAACAAGTACGGTGACAATGTCTTATTATTAACCACCCCACTTGCGCACCCCATGTATGCACCGCCACAGAAGATCCCGAATATAGCGTGTACAAACGTAGCGAGCCGTATATGAGCCACGGTGCTCGCGCGTACCGAATTCGACTGGAAGACATTCAGCACAAAATCCCCACCGAGGAACTCGATAAGTACTTTCATTGGACAAAAGCAATCGTCGACCCAAGCACGTCACTTTGACTGCGGAGCTCGAGAGAATATTTTTACATGGCGTATTACAGAGGCACGGTCGGCTATTTCGATGTTGTCATTGGTGCCTCAATGGTTACCCGTCAAATCTAACAGTGACGGCGCACACAAAATCAACCGGCCGGATTTGTTCTTTGCTTCAAAAACAGCTTGCAAGACAAAATCGTTCTTGCGGCTAAGTCCAAGATCCTGCTGGACAAAATCTCAGCGCTGGCGGGTTTCATCAACTGGAAGCATTGCGCAACTATGAGAAGCATTTTCGATGACATCTAAATGGAGATTTCGCTGGTTGCCCAAGATGGTTTATCCCGATTGCAAGTACTCACCTCGACAATAACTGTAAGGAAAATATTGTAATATCATTATTACGATTATTCTACAGATATGCCATATTGGGATTGATATTAAATTATAATGTATAAAATATAAGTTAATGTGTAGTGAATATCGCGTAATTACAAAATTTATAATGGCTGGAAGAGAAATTCAATATCGCTACTAATCACTCTTACCACACAACTTGCGTTGAATCAACTGAACCTCTGGTCGTGTTATGTACATAGTACCCAGTTCTCCTCTGTCGGTGATAAATAAGATGCGTGCGCGTGTCCTTAAAGCTCAGCGTACAGAGTCCAGATGTAATCAAATTAACTCTAATTTATTCGTGTAAGATGAAGGAGAGGACAAAGCAACTAAATATAATCATACATATATGCCACCTAATATACAAATGTTCCAGAGCACCTAGATAATAGTATTTCCATCTCCATCCTATGTGCAACTAATTCAGGCTACCATGCGGTGTTATCAAACCTTGCCAACTGATATGTCGCATCGGCAATATCTTTCTGCGACTTCTTCCGCATATAGAAGATCGCACAATCCTTACTGGTGCAAATAACATCTTGATGCAAGCTGCCTTGGCATCTCTGGCATTGCGTCCACAGTCGAGCGAACTTTGTCTCGGATTGGTTGACGGTCTCGAGTTGTTTTTGATAGAGCTCTGGAGCACGAGGCATGCAGTTTTTGCATAATGCGCCTTTGGCGTAGACACCGGTGAGTGGTGTGCGGCAGCCCATGCAGACTTCGGTTTTGACAGCGAACTTCATAAGACCGCCTACTGATGGCGCCGCAACTGAAATTGTCCGGGTGTGTTCGCCGGTCACTATGCATTTCCGTTAGTATTCTGGTACTGTCAGTGTCATCGCGAGGTACCTACACAGTAGCTGCGCCTTGCGGGCGCCCAGAATTGGTTCGAAAATACGCTGCAAAGGATTCGCCAGCTGATTGTCGAGATAATACTTCGTATCGATCGGCAAATTATTGTCGAGCACATAAAGCGGATCTTCCGATCTCTCATAATTCTTGTCGTTCTTCGCACCCCTGATAATCACATAGGCGACACGGTCACCAAGCGTAGGCGCAGATCCGGCATCTCGTTTGCGCATGCGCTCGGCAAGCTCGACGTGCGCCTGCTTCGCAGCATAATCTGATTTTGACAGCGCCTTTGTGATAACGAGGAGCGACATATCGATCTTGTTCTGAAGCAAATCTGAAATAATTTTCTTGACGAATTCTTGCGCGCCGTCGACATCCCGGTCGTGTAAAATCATTTTTAGGACAGTTTCGATGACGTTCTGAACTAGTCTGCAGTTATCCCGCCGGACAGTCTACTTTGCATTAGCCAAGGAATATTCGACAAAGCAACCACCGGGAGATACATACCTCAATGCCCTTTGTATCCATCTTGTCAGGCTTATCCGGCGTCGTCCAATACATCCCCGCGTACCGCTTCTTGTTAATCAGTAGATACGGATAATACACTTTCTCGAACTCCAACTTGATCGGCTTCACAAATATCTGAGACACCGCATCGGCCCCAATCTGACCAAGTCGCATACACTCTTGCAAGTTGTCGGGTCCGAACTTGATCATAACAGAATCAGTATCACCGTAAATAACTTGCGCGTCATGCGAGTACCCGTTCGCGACAGTAAACACATTCTCAACTTGCTCTTTTGTCTTCTCAATCATCTGCCGACCGTACGCCGTGACCGACGACGAAATCGCCAGGCATGGCAACTTTCCGATTGTGGCGCCCGTGAAACCGTAGACAGAGTTTGCAGACACTTTTAACGCCAGCTGACGGCCATCAAGCATAGCTCGCTTGAAGGGATCGGTTTCTTTCTTCAAATCCGCCTTGGCGCGTTTTCGTGCGCTCAGTAGCTCCTCGAGGATTACTGGCAAGACACCTTTCCGTTTATGTGGCTTGACGAAACAGTCGCCGTTAGGGGTCAATATATAGTCCACATCCTTCTGCAACTTTTGAATCTCGATATGCTGGCGAGAGAGTAATGTTGTATAGCAAAGGTTGTGAGCCATCATGATACTAGGATACAAACTGGAGAAATCGAGCGTCGCGATCGGGACGTCGTAGTAGCCGCGGAGAGGCTCGATCACAGTGGCACCCTCATACTGCTCGTCGCTCGAGCCTTCTTGCTTGAGATTCGGAATGACAATGTCTAATTCAAATGCCTTACGGAAAAGTTGAGAAACAACTTTGATTTGCTGGCCGCGCGAGAGCAGGAAACTAAATGGAACACCTGTGACACGCGCCATTTCTGTGTAATTGATCAACGACATGAGTTTCTCCATTAACCGCATCGGGAGATACGCGTCTTTCAAGCAGTACACTGCCAGGCGGCGTCGAGATTCCGGTGTCCCATTCTGAAGGTCTGTGATGATGGAGTGGTGCACGTCTTCCTTCTGTTCGTTCAAGAATTCCGTACTAACGGAGTTTAAAGTGTAACTCCGGAGCTTGAAGTCACGCTGGATAAGTTGAAGCAAATCAAATTGTAATCGACCTTCAATGTTAATAACTTTGGATTCTCTGGTACCGTATGCTTTAGACGAGAATGTTGAATCTTTCATTTCCTGGCGGACGTTGGCGAGCCTGCCAAAGTACGGGAAGTCTGACAGCTTGAGGACCTTGGCTCGGTCGAGAAGATATGGAAGATCAAAGTTGACGAAGTTGTAGCCAATAATTACGTCCGGATCCACTTCTCTGACGAAATCTCGCCATCGCGTGAGCAGGTCTTTCTCGTTCATGTTTTCGATAATCTGGCTCCCGACGATCTGCGAGCATGTATCCAACGTAAACACGTTCCGCACAAATGGCTTCGGATCACCTGTATTTATCGTCAGCATATTCATCCGAGACCATATCCAAAATCACCTACCATGACGTGAAACTACGTTCGCAATCTGGATGATGGGATCCATCTCAGGCTCCGGGAAAACTCCCTTTCTACCCGCGCACTCAATGTCAAAACTGAGGATCCGCAGTGGCGCCATCTTGAGCCACTCTCCCTCGGATGGATGCGAGATTAAGTCTTCGTACGGAATCGAGACTTCCAGCTGGCAAGACGACACCTTCAGAGACTCTGGAATAAGACGATACCTGCCCGCCGGTAGGGTCACCCACGACATGCCCGACATCTACAAAATATCAGCATGCAACCATCGTCATCAGCATCGCAAGGCGTACATGACAATCCACCAGTGCTCGCAACACATAGGGAATATTATCAAACGTCTGAATAGGGAACGGAAAGAATCTCTGAGCACAGTTAGCATTGCAACAATGCATTAATCAATTACATGTCTTACCTCGTTATTTAAATCTCCGCGCTCACAATGCAGCTCTCCACGTTCAAACGCGCCCCGGATCCGGTTAATATGCTTTGGATCTTGCGCGACGATCTTGATGAAGGGAGACTTGCTATCGCCTGAATATCCCCAGATACTTTGTCGCAGCACCAACTCCAGATCGCGTACAGCCGTTGGGAAATTAACTCGAAAATAGGCCTCTAGGATACCCAGATCCTCCCTCGTGAAGCCCATCGGCGCCGGCACGTAAAAGTAATGGCAAAAGCCCGTCATATTGCACAAGACCGAGTGTCCTTTTTCGGTCACGCCAAAGAGCCGGATCACGGAAGCGCCGCTATACATTGACTCTTCCGCTTCGATCTGCTGGAAGACGACCGGTGTTGTGGACGGATCGAATTGCTCTAATGCCGGACGCGCCCATTTCTGATCATGTTCGGCAGCTGCACCACGCGTCAGTCAATGCTCCACGCCGCTGCTTAAATAGAAAAAGAGAAAAAAAGAACATACACCCTTGAAGACCTTCAATTTCCTGAGTAAGCCTGCCGAGGTCTTCCTCAAAACTACTCGGTTTGTTACGCTGGTTCACCGATCCGCCCCCGAACCGTGGACGTTTAGGATCCACCGTTGGTCTTGGTATATTTGTGAAATCCGTAAGCGGGTTGTTCCGCTTTACAGAAGTCATTATTTGTCCGGGCCCAAACTTATCGTTAGGGGATGATAGTCGTACTGAAAAACAAAGGTGCAGCGAGGGACATATGAGAAATATCACCTTCCCCGACGCGACTTGGCCTACAATTAATCCTTGACGGTTAACGCGTACAAGTCGTGCGAAGCCGCGCTGGCATTAATTTGTAAGGGTATTGTGGCCAGCCGAGATGACGTCTGTCCAATGCCGTTCGCCGACACAGCCCCTTCGCGATTTTTGCTCTTCAACAAGATCAATCCTGCCTTCCTTTGGTTTGGATGAAAATATATATTATTGCAGGTTTTAGGATATTTGGCTGAACAGGGTGTAGGAATACGCTCATGTTGCAATATCCGAGAGGCCCGGTCTTCGCGAAGAGTCGGTGTTCGCCCAGAGCGGTCAACGCGGTTTGCTGTGCATTCGCGTCACTATTCCCGCGGGTGTTTGTCAACGTGTTGTTGACGTGGGCGGCCTATGTTCTCGTTATTGATATCGGGATACGGGCGCTGGCAGGATTTGGTAGGGTTGTTGTCGTATTTTTTGGCACGGGGATTTATGTGTTGAGTGTGAGTTCGTACTTCCTGATTGTCCGGTACGCGGGCATCGGTCCGTCGCGGAGTGTGGCTCCTGGTGGCGATGAGGATGCGCCCGAGACAGATCTGGAGGCGGGTAGGGCGGCGTTGCTACCGCAGGGCGTGATGGCGAAGGAGAATGGGCAGCAGCGGTACTGCTCAAAGTGCAAGTGCTGGAAGCCGGACCGGACGCACCACTGCAGTACTTGCGGAACATGTGTGCTCAGGATGGACCATCACTGTAGGTTTTTTTTTTCACGTTGTGGTGGCAGTTACTGGGTCGGTATTGACGGTGTTATGGATAGGTCCGTGGTTCTCTTCGTGCGTTGGATATGACAATCACAAGTACTTCATCCTGTTCCTGATTTATGTCGTTGGGTTCTGCCTGGTCAGTTTTTTTGCGTCCGGTATTGTCCTGTTAGATTGGATAGACCGCTCAGAATATGTACGTGCTCGATCGTTGTTCCGGCGTTGGTTCGCAGCTAACCAAGGCTTTAGCTCGACACATATATCTCCTTAAACTGGGTCTTCCTCTTCATCGTGTCCATCATCTTCGGCATCGCAGTCTGCATTTTCCTGTGCTACCAACTCTAGTATGTCCGCGCGTCTGATTAGAAGCAGCCGAGACTAACAAGTTTACAGTCTTCTGTTCTCCAACAAAACAACAATCGAAGCAATGGAGACCCAACGGTACAAATCGTCGGTCGCGAGCTCGTCGTACCGTTACTCGCAGGCCCCGTCGTCCGAATCGGTCGGCAATGTCTTCGACCTTGGTTGGCGCGAAAACTTCCGGCAAGTCATGGGCGATAACGCGTGGACGTGGTTTCTGCCGGTCCGGACGTCCAAAGGCAACGGTACGACGTTCCCCACAAATGGGAAAGTGCTGAACGCGATTCGACGACAGGCTCAACAGGAGGCGCAGATGCTGTCGAAATTGCAGGGCTTCCTTGACCGCGGCGCGGCATCGGCGTCTGTCGGACGGCCGAGCAACGTCGTGATCGCGAACGAGGAGGACGAATATACTGGTCGGGTCAGTGTGGAATTCCGACCATCCGAGCGACGACGCGATGATTGATTTGCCATCTGTTAACGGGTATTGGTGTTAAGGGGGGAGTAGATGATTTGGCATTACACTGTATCATACGTTTATCAAATAAAGTCTAAGACCAGGAAAGCATAAACAAAATACAAGTGGAGGATTACTTTTCATCGACAATACTCCGCACAGCGGGCTCGTCTCCGTATTGCTGGGCGTAGTCGTAGCGCGGGATCTCGAATCCGTCGGACACGCGGCAGTACATGATCCCGCCAATGCGACCGACTGGCTTCAACTTGGCCATGTCCAAGCTCGATCTGTCGTCATTAATCACGTCTTCGCGGGCATGAAAGTGAACTCCTATGGCGGATTAGCTTCCGGTTTTTTACCGACGCTGAGAACGACTCGTACCTTCCAGCACAAAAACCCTCGAAACAACGGCTCCAGACCGGGGAGACTTGACGTCGAGCACGTCGATGACCTTTGTCTCGATATTGAACGCCGACTCGGCGACGAGCGGCGGCCGCACTTTTGTCGCCGGAGCCTGGTGCAGGCCGGCGAGGTCCCACTCTGAGACTTCTGGCGGCGACGTGATTGCCGTGTAGTTTACCGCGTCGATGAACCACTCGCTGACGACGTTGAGCACGCCTTCCTTTGTTTCGACAAGGTTGTTGACGGTGTCTTTGAGTCCTCCCGAGACGGATATGATGAACGTCGGCGGCTCGTGCGCCACGAGCTCGAAGTAGCTGAACGGCGCAACGTTCGTGCGCGTTCCATCCCGCGAGATTGTCGAGAGGAAGCCGATCGGCCGGGGCACGATGGCCGAAATCAAAAGCTTGTAATTGTTTATCGG
Source organism: Lipomyces mesembrius (assembly GCA_038497805.1). Taxonomy (NCBI): domain Eukaryota; kingdom Fungi; phylum Ascomycota; class Lipomycetes; order Lipomycetales; family Lipomycetaceae; genus Lipomyces; species Lipomyces mesembrius. The sequence goes on from MU972920.1 coordinate 141,125, forward strand.
CGGACGGCCAGGCTCAAGCGGGTCGATTTGGATCTTTGCATGCGCCTGCCACTCCGCACTTGATGCGCCGTCGCCGGGTTTCCAGTCCGGTTTGACCGTCTACCAGATCGTGTTAGTAGAACCCGAATAATAGAAGAAGAGACGACCACCTTCGAAAGAGTCCACTCTTTTGTCTCGTCGAACGCCGGTCTCGACGCGTGCGCCTTCTGATATCGTGCCTGCCGAATTCATTAACACGCCGTCGCGCCAATACATGCAGCAAACTTACGATGCTCGCGCGCGCGGCGTCAATTCCAGACATCTTTCTATGCTAAATAAGACCAAGTCTATTTCGGACTATATGACAATAAAAATGATTCTTCTGTAACTGTGCACAAGACAATTTTCTGTAATCGCATTGAACGACAAATATTTGTGGCCGCCACGCTAGCTAGTGAATGCCAAACATTAATAATCATTTCGGAATGGAAGCGTCCGAACCGACCGTCGCGACAAATTTTTCAACAGTTTAAAACGTGCGCTTAGGCTCTGTCCGGTCTACAACAAAACCGCACAATCGTTGCTTGCAGGACCAAAGTCACTGCATATTTATGGTCATGTGGCACACTGTTTACGGCAGGCAAGAGATGATTGTCAAGACCGCAGCGAGAGCAGAGACAGCGGCATTAGCAACTACGACGTCACGGTCAGTAGTTGGCCTTATTCATGCTGAAGTGATGAAAATTAGGCGCGCCCATCGATGTAAAGGAATTGAACGTTCGACGACGCAAGGTGTGCGAAGGAACTGGACATAGCAAAAACTCGAGCGCCTCATCATTTATGCGCAAGTCAACGGATCAGCGCGCTGCTGTTCTTTGTCCCCCGTCATGACGATATTTGGGTAGTTTTTGTAATAGTACATTTGCGGTTTAACTGATTGCACGACTTAACTTAACGCTAGTGCCAAAGAGGAATGGTTGGTTTACTCTCTAATACGGCACTATCGAATTACACTACCGCCGGATTTAAGTACGGGACTACGGACGGAGCTATGCAAGCCATTTCCACCATGTTCTGCAGAGTCAAAAAGGAAACCGGCCAATCAGCGTGCAAAGTATTGAGCTTAGGCCACAGAGGTTCTGTGCAGGTTATCATACTAGAAGAATTTTCGGAGACTCTAGCAGACTAGCTAACTACTGCAACGGGGCGGTGGTGCCATCTTTTAGTGAGCGACTACATGACCGTTATCTCTGCCGTTACCGTATGCAGAAACCAATCGCGTGCGTCACAAGAACTGCAATGTATGTAGTTGTAGTATGAGAGGGAACGGCCAAGAACAAGAGCTATACTCTAAAAGTACACTTTATTCATTCACACAATATCTCACAAGAATTAATTAAAATAAGTGAACAAATTGAACTATATGACACGAAAAGTATTAAAGTCGCGATCGATCGATAGTAAATAAGAATTAAGATGCAAAAAAAAAAAACTCCCGACAAATTAATTTCTGTATCACAACCGCCGGAAAGGAAATATGTACGAACTGTGTTGTCTTACGAACAGGCCGGTACAAATCAACGAAGAAGAAAGCCACCAAGAACTAAAAACAAATTTCTAACACATAGCGAATATTGATGCAAAACCAAACCAGATCCCAATAACCATGCCCTTGTACTGATAAACTGTCAACTGGACATCACCAGGAAGCGCGCGCAAAACCAATTTCTATGAGACCGGTGATACTGCGGGTTCGACCGGAAGCCTTTGAGACCTTTACAGAACAAGCGCGATGCCACCAGCGACAACGGCACCGAGGACACCGGCACCGAGAATGTTCTGGGCAGCAGCAGCAGCAGACTCAGTATGAGTGGGATGAGCAGAGGTAGGGACGGAGGTGTTGGTGGAGGTGGTGTTGGTGGAGTTGCTACGGAACAAGTCAGCCTTATCCGAGTCCAGTACTGATCACGTGAATACATACGTCATGGCGGTAGCCGAAGCAACGAGAGCAAGGGCAGCGAGAACGGTCTTGAACTGCATTGTGGATTGTGTATATGTAGAGCTAGTAGAAGTTTTCTAGGAGCGAAAAGATATTTGAGGTAATAGTGAAGAAGAAGAAGAAGAAAAAAAGAAGAAGCAGTGCTGAGGCGATGGCCGGGAATATATAGCACAGGCAAGGGAGGGAGGCTGGCCGCGGGCGGGCGAAGTCGGATTTGGCTAAGGCAAAGAAAGCTATGCAAGCTGCATTGGAACAAACACTAGAAAGTGCCGTGCCCAGCCCGTACCCTGCCGACCGTATTTACACTAATTCTTGCCCTGTTGGCCCTGTACCTCCCTCGTTTCGCTCTCGAGACAGGTACGCGGCTTATTTTTAGCATTCGGCGATCGACGTGCGCCTTGGCCCTAACCCCCACGGCCCGGCGGACGCGCGTTCTGCGCCTGAGCATCATCAATTGCGCCCTTGTGGCAATTCCAGATGCGGCTAGCGCCAGTCTCGGGGTTGTGCATAAGCGCTGTGGCAAAACCGCACCCGCGTTACCAGCTGCCGTTTTGTTATCGATCCGTCGCGCGAGTAATGCGGCTCAGACGACGACGACGACTACGTGAAGCAGTCTTGTTGTCGCTTGACTATTTCCTTGAAATCCTTATCATTCGGCATTCGACGTGCTATTGCGGCGGAGCTGAGAGCGAGTGAGTGCGAGACTGGCGACTTTATGATGGGTATCAGCCACTCACCGTTGTTTGTTACTCGGCAAGAAATGTGCTGTGGACCCTGCGCCTGCAGAACCATGGAGAAAAAAAAAATGTGCCACATCACATGCGCTAAATACAGAAAACTCGCATTAAAACACAATTGTAAAATTAGCAAACGCAGTAGCGACTTCCACGGAACACGCTGCGGCTCGATTACTCCTTTTGGGACGTAATTAAAAACCACGTCACGTGATGGTTTTATGATAACTTCTGAGCCTCATCCCTTGCCTCGCCCAAGCGATTGCTTTTCATTCCGCGTTTCGTCTCACCATACACGGTTCTACGCGAAACAGACAATAAAATACAACGTCGATCGCTCATTTCAATTTAAATATAAAAATAACTGTAACAAAAATATCAATCTCTTCCTACTAATAACTAATCTACTCTCTCTCTCTCTCGTGTCTACAACCCGCCAATCATGCCTCCCTGCGTCAGCAATAACCGGTTGTTCGTGCCCAGAATCGGACCCCCGAGTACCGGCCCCTCGTGCTGTCCATCCTGGGCTTTTTTCTTCTGCTCCTCCACAAACGCTTCCAGCGCTTTGAACTTGGACTCTTGTTCGCGTCGCTTGTTAATGTGATATGGCTATCCCAAGTCGTTAGCTCCCGCCTTCCACAATCAGCTCCTACCCCGCCCAAACTTACCATGGTGAAATCTCCAAGCCCATACCGCCAGTTCAACTCGCTAACAACATCCTCCCGCACAAGATCGTAGCATGTATACAACATCGCCCCGTAACACTCCTTGTTGCCCGTCTCCACAAAGTATCGCAACAACTCCTCCGCAACCTCCACCTTCCCGCTCTTGGCCGCGGTCTCGATCGCGTCCTTGTACAACTTGTCCGTCTTCGACAGCTCGATCGACTCGTGCCATCGCTTGTTGTTCCGGTAAATCCGCGCCGCAATCTGTCGGAAGAAAATAAGATCGTGCGACTCAAGCCGCTTGGCAAGCTCCAACGGGTCAAAATTGTCAAAGTGGTCCACAGAGTCCCGCAGCAACTTGTAGTCCTCTTCTTCAATCAAAAGGTCGTGGTACGCCTTGTTGACTGCCCCGTTGTTCTGCGGCTGCACGGCCGCCAAAAATGGCTTGATCAGTGGCAAGTTGTCGCTCTTCTGGAACATCTTCACCACCCGCGCCACGTCGATCCTCCCACTCAACGCCGTCAGCAAATCCGTCAGCAGCTGCGGCTGCTCCCCAAGATAAAAGTTCACCGCCCGGTAGTAAATCTCGAGATTGGCCACCTTGACAACAATCTCTTTAAACGCAGAGTGCTCGAACGCGTCCGCCGCGTGCTCCATGATCGCCAGCGCCGCATTGTCCCACTCGTCGTAGTGGCAGTACAAAAACACAAGCTCAGGCCACAAGTGCGCCTCCTCGCATGCCCGGATCGCCTTGGGAATATTGATCCGCGACCAAAACAGCTTCAAATGCTCCATCATCCGCTCCGGGTGGTACTTGGCGTACAAAATCGCCAGCTCCGTAAACATCCCCATGTGCGCCCGCTCCAGTCCAAGCCCCTGCTCAAGCAACCCGATCAGCTCGTCGAAATATCCATGGTTTTCGTACGTCTTCACCAGATCCTGTAACTCCTCCGCGTGCACAATCAAATTCAATCCGCAAATCTGCGCCAGCCGGAACTCCTTCTTCTCGATACACGCACCATTGACCTGCTTCCACACCTTGATGCTGCCTGCCTTGCGCGCAGAGTCGACCGCCTCCTGGTAATCGCCCAAGTACACCAACGTCGACGCCAACTTGGCCCAGTTCGACACTGATCTGTAAAGCACCTTGGCCGCGTCGTAGTTGCCCTCTTCAAACAGCTTGTCGCCAACAGACTCAACGTCAGCAACATTCGGTCCGCCAAGCAACTCCTCAAACTCAGGCAGTCTACCGATGCGCGCATACGAAAGCAACAACTGGCTGTCGATAACAGGCTCACGGATCGTCTTTCGCGCCACAACTAAGAACTTCACAAGCTCCTCGTCCTTGCCCGCGTGCGACGCAATGTCAATCACTTCTTGGAAATTGCTGGCATCGTTCGCCCGGATGTACGACTCAATCGCGTCATTGATACGCAGCCCGTTGAGCTGCGCCTTTCCAAGGTAGCTCCACACTTCCGGCAACGTAACCTTTTCCGCGTACGCTTCTGCGCGGTCCAGACTCATCAAGTGGTCTACCAGCACGCCAAGCGCTTCCGTGTGGCTCTTCTGCTTCTTGTAAACGTTGAACGCTTCCTCGTACAAGCCATTGTCGATAGCAATTTGCGCAATGTCGGCGGCATCGTAGCTATCCATCCGCTCAATGTAATCCATCACTTTGGCCTTGTCAGCCTTGATGGCAGTTAAAATCAACAAGTTCTGCAGGTTCTCATTATCATTGAACGGCGACGGCTCAAGAATGATCTTCTCAAGCAACTCAATAAGCTCGATCGGCAAATCAGCAGCCATGAACGCCTTCACCGCCACAGACACATCCTCAGGGCTGCTCGACTCCGGCACGGCGGTAGCGACAACCTGGTCAATCAGCTGTCGTCGGTGAATGTTCGACTCGTCCAAAACCGCAGCCCATAAATCCTCATCCGCACGCGCAACCAAGTATCGCGCCTGGTGCTTGAACATAGAATTCTCGTTCGTGATGGTGACCAACTCGAGATCGTTCTGGCCCTTTTCGTACGCAATAAATGCAAGGTATGGGTCCCGCTTCTCGCAATACCTGCCAACAACCAGCGAATTGTACAAGTCGTTCTCGCGCAAGAATTTCTCCGGGTTGTTATTGCTGTCTATGTAAATCTTGGCCAGCGCGTTGAATAGCGCGGGGTCCTGCGAGCCCGTTTGCATCGTGGCTTCCAAGAATGGCAAGATCAACTTCAAACGGTTGCGCTTCTCAACCTCAGCCACGAGTTCTTCAATCGGGACTTGGCCGAGAACTGACTGCAAAAGATTCTTGATAATCGATTCCTCGCAATCGACATCAATCAAGCCACCGACGACGGCTGGCGTACGCGAAGGATTGACCATCTGAACATAAGTCTCAATGAACTTGAACTGCTGATTCTGGTACAGGTAGAGCACAAGATCATGGACAAAGTTGAATCGGTCGCAAACAATGATCAGAGGCAGCTGATCCGCCAATCTAGCCTCCTTGAGGAAGTTCTTGACCTTCTCTGGGTTGTAGACAGCGTTGTCGCGGCAAATGCGCTCGACTTCCGAGAACTGGCCCACCTGGCACGCAGACTGAATGTACTTGAGAACAACATCGGGATCTTGAGTCAGATTGACCGTGCTTTGCAGGTAGTAATACAAGCCCTCGAACGACTTGAATTCCTCAAATAACGAGACGATGCGCTGAGCACCGAGGAGGTCAGAGTACTTGATCGCAATCTGAATCACAGCCTGCAGGTTCTGTCGGATATTGACTCTCAGCATCTCTCTCATGCAATCAAGCGACTGTTCAACGCTCAACTTCGCGCCAAAATACTGCACAAGCCACTCAGGATTCAACACATTGGTATGGACAATACAACGTTTGATATCGCCAATATCTTCATAGTGATCCAAAGCTCGCTGTAGCAATCCCGCCTTCTCGCATAGACTCGCGATACGCTTCTTGTCGTAGAAGCTGAACATGTCATTTCCGAGAATGGCGTCGGCGACCTGTGGTGCGCTGATAAGGTTGATCTCCAACAATCGCGTCTGCAAAAGACCCTGTTCTGGTACGTTCGCCTTCAACGCGTCAAGTAAGAACGCAGTAGCCTGCTGAACCATATTCTGAGACAAGAAGATGTCGACAACTTTATTAATATCGACCAAAGCGCCACCTTCATGGTTGGCAAGCTGCGCCGCAAATTCGGCACCCTTCTCAGGGTTGATGCGAACAATGTTCTGTAGCAGGATGGCAAAGTCGGGGCTGTATCCGACCTTGGTGCAGTACGGCAAGATCTTTTCAAACTGCCCTGTCTCAGCAAAGCACGCGACAACCTTGGCTGGAATATTGGCTCGAAGGTAGACACTCAGTGCCAAAGTAATGTCATGGGCACGGATGATGTCACCTAGCTCCTCGGAGCATTCCAGCTTGTTCTCCTTCAACCACTTCTCGAGCAAAGGCTTCTTGTTCTGCAATAAAACTGGACGAGCAAGCTCAAGTGACTCGTGGCGATTAAGCGAGCCCTTATCCAACAACGTCCCAAAGTACTGCAAGATCGGAGATGGTTGACCCGCGATGGCCGGGAGGTGCTTGAATTGTTCAATTGTCTGTGGAGTACGCAAGATTCCCCGAGGCGAAGTAGCAGCGACACGAGCAGCCTCGCCGTACTGTCCGGAAGCAATCAATTGCGAGAATTGCTGTACATACAAGTCATCAGCACCGCCCAGACCTGCACGCGACGCAAGTGAAACTGCAAGCGAGATGTTGGACAAATTGTCGCGAATGTATGGAATGATTGTTTTCTCGTCGACAGATACAGATAAAACCTGGCCCTTGCGATTGATCGCCATAATACCAGAGGACGCGGTGTGCGTGGCCGACGTGAAAATAGTCTCGGACGAGATTCTGTTCATGTATATGCAGACACCAGAGTCCAGATCATACAGGTGAATGAAACCGTACTTGGTCACAAGATACAAGATGCCGTACTTGTCCGATATCTGCAATGCCACGGGGAAATCGTTGGTTGCCTCAGGTGGAAAGAACACGTCAACAGCTTTCTTGGAATACTTTGGCGCATTGGCCTGAGCATCGATTTCGACAATGTGCAGCTTGGCTGCTGTCGCAGTACGAGTAGCGAACGCAAATAGCTTCGTATCAGTAGTAGCGCCTTCCAAACGCAGTCTGGCGAAGGTCGCAGCGTGCCCTTCTATAGCTTGTGACTGTTTGCGGTCAACTGAGTACAATTGCATGTTGCCAACAACGCGGCCTTGCTGCTGAGAAATTCCGATCAAAACTGTCCACTTTCCATCAGTATCGACTCGGTAGTTGATAATTTGAGAGCCCTTTGCAGCATGTCAGTACAATAACAGCACCAACTAATCCAAAATAAGCACATACCACGAGTGACACATGACGATCCGTGACCTTAACAGGCGCAGCCTGGTTGGAATCAATAATGTCCCAGTGGTAAATGCTCGTCTCGGTAATCAATCCCAACGACTTATCCGTAATCCATTTCCAGAAAACAACGTCCTCGTCCATCACATACGACTTCAACTTTTGCTTTAAATCCAAGTTGAAAACTTGCAACGTGCGTCCTTGCGCGCGCAACGCAATAATATTTGCTGCAGGGTTCATGATGGCTGAATCTGCCGAGATGTTGCGTCGCGCAGTATTGTTGCCATTTTGTAAGTCGATGATGACAACTTGGGCGCCAGTGTCGTTCGTCTCCCGAATACTTTCCATCGATGTTAATTACATATCCGCTTGTCGAATAGGACGATTGCGATATTAAAACATACCAAATATAGTGGTCACTTTCCAATGTGCAAGAATTAAAACCAATTGCAGTCTGAGGGATGCCAATAGCAGCTAGCTGCAAGTGCTCCTGGAACTGGATCGGCAATGCTTGAGCCATGATTGCTATTGACCTATTCGGTACTATATATTCAAAGTCGTTAGTCCAACTATTGACCAATCACCTTTCCCGCGTCCCTTGCTCCCGGACCCCGATAGGACGTATATGGAGTGTAAACGGTACAATGTGCGATCCACGTCTGGCCTGTCGTGGCTGCCTTCCTGCATCGACAAGTAAATTTGTACCTACCCAGATCAATTGTATGCAAACAATTAGTGGCTTATTCGTCGCCAATGTTGAAGATTGATTGATGGTTGTTGGTGAATGGGGTGGGATGATGCTAATGCCCGGAGGTCTACGCCTGTCCAGCAAGTAATTAGGGTTACGTGTGACATCGTGTACTGCGGCAACGTCGCAAATGATGCTGCTGCAAGATTATGCTAGAGGATCACCTTTGAACACTACCTTCATAGGACAAGCATATGACGAAAATACACTAGTCTATATTACGCCAGGATTTCAACAGCAAAGAGGGATTGTCAGTCGCATCAGAGTTACAAACAGATTGCAAACCACTTGTCCATATCAGTCTAAACTAACAATTTACATAAAGCATACAATAAACGGTACCTTAAACTCAAATATTAACCTTCCTAATATAACAATTGTACACCTCATAACCCAAATGCATAAAATCTACAGAACACCACATGAGATGCCAATCGTATCCCTTAAAGCTCCATCAGGGAATTGATAACTTCTTGTCGATCAAAAGAAGCGCATAGTCGGCAATGAATATTTGCACAAGTGCGTTGGATATGTTCAAAGTTGGTGCAAATACAATGCCAACTACAAAATATTAGTGCTAGTTGACATAGAAACTTATACCCCAACGTACCATTTCGAATGTTCATCTTATTTTGGTCAGACTTCTCCACGATTTTGATCAGAAACCGCGATAATGCCTTCAGAAGACTGAAATTCTCAGGAGGAAGTTGGCGCAGAAGGACATACAGCATATCCAAGCGTGACTGCCGATTCTGTATCTCAATAGACTGAACGAACTCGACCTTTAAGTCCTCAGTCAAAATATTTGTAGGAAGTTCTCGCAGATATAGCTTTAGCAGACCAGCCACTGCATGCACGTCGTAATGAGCACCATCCTCAAGAAGATCCACATCTGCATCTACGTCATGTTAGCACGCAAGCCCAACAATCATTATTCAACGTAATATACCTGTGTTGAATCGTTCTTTCAAAGCCCTGATAACTGTGCTAGACCCACTGAGCCTGAAGATGCCCTCTTCCTTCGCTGCATCCTTCGCGTCGAGATACTCAATACATCGATACACGACAGAAGGCAGCTTAACATCGCCTTTGGCTATGTATGAAATCTCAATCGCCTGCGCCAGTGTAATTCCAAATATACCGACGACAATTGTACTGTTGATATTCTTGATTCCGCCTCGCATTATTTCACCTTTAAATTTATCGTCATCATCATAACTCGGTGGCAGTACTGGATTAATGGGCTCATCAGACGCAAAAGGTTGCGATATTGATGTTCGATATTCGTACATAGGGCTTTTCTGAAATGAATCGAAATCAAGTTGCAGGAACTTTCGATTGTCCAATTGTTGCTGCTGTTGTACTTTCACTTGATCTGCCAATTGAATAGGCGTTGGCGACAGCGAGTGATCTGTCGCAGAATCCTTTTTCAGTGAAAAGAAACTACGTTTCTTCTGCTTTTTTAAGTCCTTCTCCAATTCTCTGTCTTCGTTATATGACCCTTCGTGAGACTGTGGGAATGTCGGAGAGAGCAGCTTGTAGAAATGCGCGGATAATGGTGCCGACGTCGACTGAGCAGCCGAACCCGGAGGACTCGGCAACTGTTCATTCAAACTGACTGAACTCTTATTACTCTGCTCATATTCCCCATAGCCAATTGTAGACTCCACGTCAGTCTTCTCGTGTTCCATCCGTTTCTTCCTCGAAATAGGCGACACGAGTGACAGTCCAACTGGCAATTTCTTCTTTGGTGAGGTGACGACAAAGCTTGCCGCTGAAGATGACGACGACACTTCCGCACCAGGACCAACTGTACTGAAAATACTCTGCGAATCACTTGACTTCATTGTTTGAGGTTCAATATACTCCCGTAGAGCGTCAACCCAGTCGTCCCGCTCGTCATCATTTTCTGCACAGAGAACGTGTCTCGCGACAGTCAGCGAATCCTGACGTTTGCGCTCCAATATCTGAAATGAATGTCGATAAACTTTGCTATCTTCACCTTCGTGATGTGAGTCCGGCGTGATAACTTCGGCCGAATCAAGTCTTATTGTTCCGAGGTATGCCCCTCCAGCGCGTTCATAGTACTGTAGTTCAGGACTATCGAGCACGAAATAACGCATTTTCCAGCCACCAAAGTTTTTGCCTCGTTTCGTCAGATAACCTTCCTTACGGACGCCTGTATCTGGCATACCCATAGGGTCGATAATATCAGTTGACAAATACTCTCCAAGTACAGTTGCTTGCCTATCGTTCTCGTGCAGCGCCGGAATACTCATTACGGCCGAAAAGTAATCTTCTAACATTTTTCTCCGCAAATCCACCTTTGATGGCGCAAGGCTAGCGAAAAGCGTCCTGTCGGGCAGCTTGGGAATCACAAAACTACCAAGCTCAGAACGCAACGTCGAATCAAGAGCAAGAAGACTACTGAGCGTCTTGGACACCTTCCACCACTCTTTATCTGTGGACCGGTCACGAATGGACAAAATAATTATGGGATCATCCAGTTTGCCTTTTACTTTTTGGAGATTGCGCACACGAGAGGAAACTACCGATACCGCGATAGTTGGCAAATTCGCCGGAGTGATGAGAAGGAATGAAGTGGTTTGTAGAAGCGGAGCATTTTCATAGTAAGATCCGGCTGATGATGGTGGAAATGTTGCTGCAGCCGGAATCGTAGAAGACCTGCTCCGCAATGTAGCTGGAGACGAAGGCGGAAAGTATACTGTCGAGTCGCTTGGCTCCGTCGATTGTGGGCTCTTCGAAGAGGAGTCATAAGCGTTAATCTGATCTAGCGCCGGTGACGTCTCGGCATTAACAGAGTGGGAGGGTGTAAGAAACCCGACGGCAGTCGCAGCAGTATTTGTGGCGAGAGGGAAGACATTATCGTCGATTCTGACTCCCAGCCCTGTGTCCACAGAACTGGTACGGCTAGTAGATGCGGTAGGGAAATAAGACTGTATACGTTTGGGGAATTCCGCCGGTGTCATCTTCGATGTCGATGGCGGCGGCCCGGTGTCATTGTCAGTGTCGGAACCTAGAGCAGCCGTCGACGCAAGCGTAGGCGTGGCCAGTTGAGATTCACTTTCCGGTTTCTCCTCCTCTTCTGCAAAGTCATCCACATACTCGATTGATGATGTCGAATTCCTGTCCGCTCGTGTAGCCCAGTGTATGGCATACTCATCTTGCGCGGTAGCCTCGAACGAAAAGGCACTGGACGCTTGTCGCGAATGCAAGAATTCTTTTTGTTCATTCTGGATACCGGACATTGTAATCTCTTCTTCTTGGTTTGTGCTAGATTCCATGAGTGTGAAACCTGGTTCTGATAATGCCAAGAGACTTGGCGATCCTTCAGGCTCTGTCTCACCAGCTGTGGTATAGCTGGAAATGCTGCAATCATTGCCGATTGATAGTGATATATCGCTGCCTCCGAACGCGTAACCTAAACTTTTTGAAAACTCCTTGACTGGCATGTCCAGTGAGCTCTGGCTAGTCGATGTCGACAAGACATCTTCAGCTTGCACAGTAGTTGTCGCGATACTTGATGGTTTCGTAATGGTTCGGTCGGCAGGTAGGTCCGGTGTAGTCTGTGCTGCAAGATTCACCTCAACTTCCGAACGTTTTAGCGAAATAATGGAACTTCTTCGTCGTGGGGCAACGGTCGTGGTCGTGGTCGTGGATATTTCATCTGCATTGGTAGCACCGATCGGTTCTATCAAAAGAGATTAGGTCTTCATATTGCGATTGTGACTAGACTACCCAACTTACCAAGGTCTCCATTTGCCCTCTCTTTGGCTTTGCCTGCGACCGGTTCATCACGGGTACTGAGTGCTCGTAATTGTACTTCCAAATTGCTCACTGCTTGTCGCAGTTGATCTCGCTCACTTTCCACGCTGAGTAATAGCTCCTTATAATGTTCGCTGATTTTTGATGCCTGAGTGACTTTTGCCTTCCATTCCGAAATGGTAGCCTGCTGGTCACTGGCAAGCTTGTGCAACGCCGTATTCTGCTCGAGGAGGCGCGAAATGTCAATTTCATTATTCATACGCATGCCCCCAACGCTCTCGCTGGCAAGTGCTCTGCTAACCGCCATTTGAGATTCCTATGCTTCTCCTTCTTCTGCTGTAAATAATCGGCGGGTCGAAAGGTCGTACAGCTCGAAGACTTGCGATGACCTCACGGTATGTATTCAGGGATGCGCGCTGAAAGTCGAGGCGGCAAGCAAAGTAAATATTCCGACAGGCAAATAGCGCCTAGCATCTAAGCCAATACGATTACTTGTAAAACGGGCTAATGTCAAGAGGTACATATGCCTGCCGGTCAGCCCGAGCGCATCTACCGCGAGATCATCAGATAGAGGCGTGGTAGCAAATCTAGGGGTTATGTCGTTAACGCGTCGCCCCAATGTCACGTAACGCAGTTACGTGGAACTGCGACATTTTCACTGCATAACTTTAAACCGCAAGGGTCAACCGCGATATATATTTATTGCCACTCCTGATAATTTAGAATTCGACATTTGGAGCACCAACCGGTAGTATCCTACCTCATGAGTCTGGTGAATAGCTCAGGTGCTACAAACCATTTGCATGACAATCCAGCTGTTTCACGGTAATAAATGCAACATTCAAATATTATACATTTTGATACCTCAATGAAACATAGGTACAATCATTTTATATCAGATGCAAGCCATACAACCCAATAAACTAATTTTATACACGAAGGTAATCGATCTGTATCCTAACATACACAAACCTCACTGCCTAAAACCCCATGCCAGGCACGAATCCACCCAATCCTCTACCAACCGCCCGCGCAACACCAGCTCCAGGCGGAATCACACCCAGTCGTGACGTGTCTTCCGATGGTGGAGGCGCCTCAACGCTCACAGACACGATATTTTCTCCTCGTAGAATAACAAGTCCTAGAGTGCGCTTCTCTTCAACTGCTTCTGCTGCCGAAACGTCGCTCTTAGTGCCTTGCTTCCTCGCGTTGGCGTTGCGTCTAGTAAGTCTGAACTCTTCGCAATCCGCAAGCACGACGTTCATATGCTAGATACTTGTTAGATCACATTAGACTGCAACACGGACATTTGTAAAGTTACTATGCTGTGTTGCTGAGATATAAACTGTACCTTATCAAATGCCAGCATCTGCCCTGTAAACTGTCGCCCATCTTCGAGAATTACTCTCATGCGATAATTGACCAAATCAGCCTAATACCAAATCAGTATGCGTGCAAAGGTTACCGTATCGTTTATCGACCGTTGGATCAACCAGCCATACCAATTTCGCTCGTTTCGAAGCCTACATTTACGATATTAGTTGTGATACCATCCGCGGACAATAAATGAATACACACCATAGCAATCTAATATGATGCTCAGTAGCTAGGATGTTAAATCCGGTTCAACTTTTAGATTATGATCGTGATATGATGCCTGATGCTCTCGTAGGCTGAAGCATTCGAAGATTCAACTCACACACTGGTGCACTTAGCGCTGATGCATATAGCGCTTAACTCCCAGAGCGACTGCGCTCTCCATGCGTGCGCAGATATTCGACAGTGAGGTAATATTCTGTGATTCTGAATTTGAGCCATAGCAGGTAGGGCTTAGCCCTGCATTTGCGTTGTTGATATGAAGACCCCAAGTTGAAGGACTTGGGTCGTGACTGTGTTTCGTTCTCGACAACAAATTGACTTGCCCAACCGAACTTTACGTTGTGCCTCGTTGATATCGCGATTCGTGTTCATCAAGAGTAGCATCACCTGTATCCGACAAAATGGTACGTACGGATCGCATCTATGCACCGTTTACATATAATTAGATGCATATTTAAAGGCTAGAGTATTAACGAATAACGCAGAGTGACAAGTCATCCAACCCCATGCGTGAGCTTCGCATCGAGAAGCTCACTCTCAATATCTCCGTTGGCGAGTCCGGTGACAGACTCACCCGCGCAGCGAAGGTGTTGGAGCAGCTCTCTGGTCAGACACCCGTCTACTCTAAGGCGCGATACACTGTCCGAACCTTTGGTATCCGAAGAAACGAGAAGATTGCTGTTCATGTCACCGTCCGAGGCCCGAAGGTACGCTAGAGGGTTAAAGAGTGGGAATGGGATATTAATATTGAATTGTCTAGGCTGAGGAAATTCTCGAGCGGGGATTGAAGGTTAAGGAATATGAGCTCCGACGAAAGAACTTCTCCGAGACCGGCAATTTTGGCTTCGGTATCTCTGAGCATATCGATCTGGGCATCAAGTACGATCCTTCCATCGGTAAGCGGCATTTCTAGGTTAAAAATGTGACAAATGGAACAGGTTGCTAAGCCATGCATAGGCATCTACGGTATGGATTTCTACGTCTGCCTTGCCCGTCCAGGCAGCAGAGTCGCTCGTCGCAAACGTGCTTCCGCCAAGGTTGGTGCTCAGCACAAGATCACTCGGGAGGACACCATCAACTGGTTCAAGCAGAAGTACGATGCCATCGTTATGGTATGTATCTTTAGATTAGTGGTTCTGAAATCGTACTAACTTCGGTACAGTCGAAGTAAAAAGTGAACAGGGCACAGGGCACAGGTTCAGTAGATATGGGTTTGAAAAGGACATATTATTTTCCGGATTGTCATGTATTTATGTGTAATATCAATATAAAATAACGACAAATTCTTTGCGCGCATGTACGGCGATGGCTAAGACGACGTACTGCATGTGGAAACTGCATATTGTCGACTGATGTTGGGCGTGTATGTCACAAGTATCATACCGACTGGGAGTTGCTCTACGTTGCACCGTAATGTAATACCTTGATGAATGCGTGGAAACAATGTTGTGAAAATCGCCTGGCAAGAAGTTCCGGAAGAGCATATTTTAGCGAATTGAAATCATACCCTTCACAATATTACTATGCAATCAATCCATTCTAAGAACTAATATGCATACACTAGCGGAGCTGACAGTAAATCTCCCACTATCTACAGGTGAATCTAGATTGAGTGCGAGCAACTAATTAAACGATCTACACCGCAAATATTAGTCGAAAACGCATATTGGTACAATTGAAATGAAAGACAAATAACATCATAGATCAAACCCGCTTTTTCGTGGTCGGAATCACTGTACAGTAGTTCATCAAAACGTAACACTATAGTCATGCCAAGTCACAAAAAAAACATCCAAATAGCCTGAACACATTCTAATTCTGGTAAATCATCTAGTACAGGGACTCCATCTTCTCAAGAGCGGCCTTTGTGAAGTCGGAGGTGGTGGAGGTACCTTTGAGGTCGGGGGTTCTGACCTTGCCCTCCGCTAGAACGGCGTAGACGGCCTTGGAGATACGGTTGGCGTGGTCATCGAGACCCAAGTGGCGGAGAAGCATGGTCGCAGACAAGAGGAGAGCAGTGGGGTTGGCCTGATTTTGACCCTTGATATCGAGACCGACGTGTCGGCAGCCAGGCTCGAACACAGCGATTTCACGACCAATGTTGCAGCCAGGAATCAAGCCAGGTCCGCCAACAAGACCAGCGCCGATGTTAGACAAGATGGAACCGTAAAGGTTAGGGAGGACTAGAACGTCGAACTGCTGAGGGTAGGAAACTGCCTGCATGGAAGCATTGTCGACAATCATGTCGTTCGTGGTGATGGTGGGGTACTCGGCGCCCATGTCTTGGACCGTGCGTCTGAAGAGACCGTCGGCCAGCTTCATAATGTTGGCCTTGTGAACGACCGTGACTTTCTTGCGGTTGTTCTTGAGAGCAAATTCGAACGCGAATCGCGAAATTCGCTCGGATTTGTACTTGGTAACGATCTTGAGGGACTCCACGACACCAGAAACTGACTGGTGCTCGAGACCAGAGTACTCACCTTCAGTGTTCTCACGGATCAAGCACATGTCTATCCCGTCGTGTCTAGTCTTGACGCCGGGGATGTTCTTGATGAGAACGAGCGAGGCGAAGATGTCGAGTTCCTGTCGAAGCGCGACGTTGAAGGAGGCGTGTCCACTTCGCTCGACGGGGGTGAACAGTATACCCTTCAGACCAACTTTATTCTTCTTGAGCGACTGAACACTCTCACGGAAACCCTCCTCAGAGGCACCAACACCGGTGACATTAATCTGCTCCCAGTCGATGGGGACATTATCGGCCTTGAAGATAGCCTTGACTGACTCAGCAACCTCCGCACCGATACCGTCACCTGCAAGTAATTAGTAACAGCAAAAATGTAACAGTGAGCAGTGTCCATAGCAAGACTAGATGTGGTGACATATCCTGTACACACGTGCATATTCCGGCTCCCCCATATCGAATCTGCATTACTTCCGCGCCAAATGAACACCAGACTTAACGAAATTGTAAAACGCACCAGGGATCAACGTGACAGTGTATTTGCCGCCATACTTCAATGGTTTGAAGATGTCGGACGACACTGTGGTCGCCGACCGCGCGCCCACGAGAGTAATCGGGGAGCGTGTAAGAGTCTGTGATGCAGTTAGCAAACGACTCTCGTGAACCAATTGGCCTGTAGAGGGTAATTATACCTTCGCGAGAGTAGTTCTCAGCATCGTTGCTATAGCCAAATATACTCGGAGACTGGAAGGAGCGGAAGGGGGTGGTAGAAGGAGGAATAGATGAAAGTGTGTAAATTTGTCCGGGAAAACCGCAACGAAATTGCCGTACAATGCTGGTTGGATCGTTGCTTAGGTACCTACCTAAACCGCAGTAAACAGCGTACATCGGGGTCTCCCGGGAATCATCGGCACCGGGTAACTTGTACAGTATCTTCCCAACCCGCCATGATCACTTAGATATTCATTATCTGCATTGGTGCAATGTATCTTTACTCTGTCAAATAATATCATTCGATATAGGCAGATATCTGACGGAGACTGGCTTCTTTTTAATTTAGTGTTTTACGTCATTACAATGATACAGACACTATCGAAATCGAAGCCCCTCCAGAGAGCAAGTGTGGCAAGTCTCTGTCTTTGATAGTCGATGTTGTTACGAAATCTCGGGGGTCGATAATTATACCTTTTCTGCGTGAACAGTGTGCACAATAACCAGAAAGTGCAGGCCAACCTGTTTTTGTGAATACCCACATCGATGCCATCTTCGCCAAGAGAATAAGTCGCGATCAGATTCTGTCGAAGCGTAGGAATGCATAGAACGTTGCGAAGGAGAAGCAACTTAGGAGGATGATTATCGATAGTGTGCAAGCGAAGAAGAACTTCGCCAGATCCAATAACATTTCCTCTGTTATCCTCGCCGCCAAAGTTCACGGCAAAGATGGACATTGACTCTGGGTATTCACAAAAACAGGTTTCGCGTATGCAATCCTTATGCAGGCCTTGGTGCAGATGGCTGATAGAATAAAAGTGTCCTTAATTCTGCGGTGGCTGTTTTGTCACAGTTTCTGGCGTGATTGCAGTAGGTGACATTAGAAAAAATGTATGGAGCTTCTAGTCGTACTTACGACATCTCATACGACCTCGCCTTCTCATTGGCTCCACGCATCACGACCAGCGAAACAACGTGCATACTATATACTGGATGGCTCGTTGCCGGTAGATATTATTCGTAGTTGTAAGGTTAAGTTTGTTAATGACCTTGCACAGTTTTCGCAAGCAAATTCCAAATATGATATTTCTTCTGGTCTGACAAGGAGAATTATAGGGAAACTTTTCTGGTAAATCCAAAATATTAAAGTTTAATTGTTACCAAAAGGTATCGTAGGAAACTAGTTGAAATCGTACTAGTCGGCGACAATAGAAAATACTGTTATGAACTGACATTGCGGGCGTGCGGCGCTAATGAAATGTCCGTTCAACTCCCAAGCGTCGAGATTTTTTCTTGCTCGATTCTCTCTGCCATCATCATTTTTCGACTACGCAACATCCATCTCTATCTAAACCATGTCGCGTCCCGAGATTTCAGCACCTCCAGAAGTTTTCTACTCCGATGTCGAATCAAAAAAGTACACTTCCTCGTCTCGAATTCAACACATTCAAGCGTCGATGACCCTCCGTGCTTTAGATGTGCTCGCCCTTCCACCACACCAACACATCCTCGACATAGGCTGCGGCTCCGGTCTCTCGGGCGAGATTCTCTCACAAGAAGGTGGTCACGTCTGGGTTGGTATGGATATATCGCCGGCCATGCTCGCGGTCGCGCTCGATCGCGATGTGGAAGGTGACTTGTTACTAGCAGATATGGGCAATGGCGTCCCGTTTCGTGCCGGCACTTTTGATGCAGTGATTAGCATCAGTGCTATTCAGTGGCTATGTAACGCGGATTCATCGAATGCGGATCCAAAAAAACGCCTCGCCAGATTTTTCGATAGTTTGTACGCGGCTGTGAGACGGGGAGGAAAGGTCGCGTGTCAGTTTTACCCGCGAGATGATCGCCAAACGGAGAGTATTCTCAGGGCAGCAAAAACCGCCGGATTTTCTGGTGGTCTGGTGGTTGATGATGAAGAGAGCAAGAAGAATAAGAAATATTATCTCATTTTGACGGCAGGTAATGTCAATAGCAACGACATCAATTTGCATGGCGTTAAAATCGACAAATCGGCGATGACGAGGCCAAAGAGGAATAGGAAAGAGGAATCAAGGAAAGAGTATATTATCCGAAAGAAGGAACTTATGCGGAAACGTGGAAAACTTGTGGCTTTGGACAGTCAGTTCACCGGTCGGAAGAGAAAGCCGAGGTTTTAGGTTGCTTTTGACTTTATTTTATGGTATAGATCAAGTGTATTAGTATAGTTCGACTTTGCATACGGAGTTTTGGGTAATCATTGAACGATTAAAAGCAGCGCATTATTCAAATCGCTTAAGACTTATTGGACTCAGTACTATTACACTCATTTGTCGTGACCGGCCGCACATTCATCTTTATGATAAGTGTTACACATCCTATTTAATTCGCTTAAATACTCTTCCTCCATCACCTAAACAATTCTGCCGCTTCCACTTCGGGGATCATCGCCCCATCCAATTACCCGCGCAACTTCCGCAACTCCTTCCTGTACCTTGCCAATCACTACCTTCGCCATACCTTGTCCCTTTCTCAAAGTAGCCGTTCCCGCACGTTCCCCGTCTCCCATACCAGAACCAAATCCGTTCGTCGACTCAACAGTGCTAGGAAGTACGTTGTCCCCCGCACTCAATGAGACGAATAGGGAAAACGGAACGAGCCAGACACAAATACCGAAGAAGGAAGACACCTCCGAGAATGACGGAAATGCAGATGGCGGCTCGTACAAAGGCGATGAGCGGAGGGTTGGCGGTGGAATTGAGGGGCGCGAGAAATGTTGGAACCAGAAATAGTGGTTTAGTAGTACAAGTACTAGTACCCACGACATTAGAACATTCTCATTCACGCTTCTCTCTATAAAATTACATACCGCAGCTGGAGATAAATACACCACTGGATAGTTGGATAAACGGAAATTGCTTCAAGTTCTGATAATAGACAACCTGCGTTCCGATGGAGAACAACGTCAACCAGAACGGGAGGTGGTCGAAAACCAAAAGAACAACGTGAGTGGCAATAATGCCATATATCAGCTTTTCTAATAGTCGCTTGGTAAACCTTGAGTGCTCTTCGACCAGTTCTGATAAATAATATAAGCCGGCCGCTAGTACATCGTTAATCGGTGGTAAGCTGGCATACAGAGAATCTAAGTATACCTATGGCCAAGGTAAGAAAAATGAAGCCTACGATTATGCCGATATAGGACAGTAGCGCAAGAAACATTGCGCCAGTATTATATTCCCTTGCTATTTAGCGGAAAGACCTTGCTGACTTCACGGGTCGTTGGCAGTTTGCAGGAGCAGTCGTGGCTATCCGCGTAACCCCTGGATATGAAGCACGAAATGCTCTCGATCACAGATCCAATAAATCTCACTATCAATAGATCGGTTTTCTAAATGGCTCCAGTCCTAAGGTCGCTTACCTCATTAGCTAGATAACTGCGTATGGAGTACAAATGATCCAATCTCATCATAAGGGCGATAAACGGAGCCTTCCCTCTTAGCGGTCTCAGTGTCCTGCGAAAAGAAGATTACCTAATTCATTCTTTTCTGGGCGTAAGAGGGTTTCACCAAGTTCGGAGCGTAGGGTTCTGTGCGGCAGCAGTTGGGACATCTATTGCAATCTTCTTTTCTGATCGGCTAAACCCAAGCTTTATCACGGGTTCCTACCTCAGGCCTTAGCAGGACCAGATATACAGTAGTTCCATAATGGACTATACGTCGAGCTCGTACTCATGGTTTGATAAAATGTACGTACAGTCTAGCGTGACACCTCAATTCCATCTAGATCGAATCAAGCCGCGTAATGGCCAGATTGCCGGAGTGCTTACATTGACGCTTTGTTTATAGTTCAAGCACCTTCAATATACGCGCGAATGGATTCATTCTAATTGACAGTAAGACGGGATTATGCTTAGATGGTAAGTTCTCATGTCGTCGAAATTGGCAAAGAACCTAATGTTTGAATGCCGGTCTAACGTTGGTCAGTTCGTGGTGTTGCTCAGAAAGAGGACGCTGCTAGATTATATATTATTTCCAAAGAGGCCCTAGACGAGTCGTGCAATGGTGTTGTGGAGCTTCGGAAAAGGTGAGCAGTACTTTGCCTGTGTGCGGTAAAATATGTGGGATTGCGATATCTCACTCGCGCCGTGTCACATATTTCTCGTATACTGAGATGTTAATAATTTAGTGTTAACAGTATTAATTCTTGTAGCCGAATATTACTGCGGAGAGAACCTAACTGTTTAATTGGACTATACACGGAAGCGATGCCTTCCAGTTAAGAAATCTGCGAGCGGGTTTTGTACATTACAGTAAAATAATTCCGGCGATATAGTTGTTGTAAGATATTCGGAAGACTGGTAACGGGATCTTAGCAATTAGACATTTTTGTCCGTCGTTACATATTGTATATAGAATACATGGCTGCGTTTTGTTCTTCATAAATTTGGCGACTGAAACTTGACTTTACTCCTTATTAATCATACAACCATATCTAACTTTCATCGCATTGAAATAACAGATGCCGTGTACCTATTTACAAAGATTATGATATACGAAAATAACCTGTCTCTCGCTTTCGTCCTCGAGGCACTCACTTCCTGAAAAGTTGGAACGTCCTACCTAAGGCCGCCATAACTCCACTAAAATGCGACGACGTTAGCTCAGAACCGGTATGAACGGCAAAGATGATGTAGACTGATCATACCTGTACCACGTAGTACTGGGAAATAATACACCAACAGCATCAGAAGCATATCCACGTCTGAAAACCCTGTTGAGTCTCTTCGCCGTCTGAGCATTTCTCTTTGTTCGCTGACCACGAATGGGATAACTAAAAATTCCCATCAGCACTCATTGAGACACAAAGCGATTGACACCGGCATCCTTAGACGCAAAATAACAACACGTACCCCATAGCATGACGTCTACCAGAGTAAGTACCAGCAATTCTCTTTCTGTTCAGGTTATCCCGCATAAGCTGTCTCTTCTCGTCCTCGATGGTATACGTGTTGAGCTCTTTGGCCATTGCGAGTAAATCCGGTTCGGTTAATTGGTGAAACCGGATATTAGGATAGAATCCTAGACGGGCGCATATTCTCTCCGCGTTGATGTTTCCCAATCCGTAAAACTTGCGCGCTAGGCCAACCTATTGGTGGTAACGACGTCAACCAGTCAATTCAGCGAAAGAAGCCAACTGCGTTATTTTGAAATAGACTGCATGACATTGTGGACGACATACCCTTACAAGCGCATTCCCCCGGAAATACTTCCCTTCGAAAAGCATTGGACTTCTAAATCAATATTTAAGTCCAAGTCAGTAGAAATGGCGGCAATATATTCTGCGAACGCCAGGTACAAGTGCACTTGAGTAGCCAATGATTGAATACGGTGAATGAAATTTACCGTGTCGAGCACGAGAACGCATAACCTCTAAAACTTGTTGTGGTTAGGGTGACTGTTGTTTAAGTGGATAATTGTTTCTCGTAATCTCGACAACTTCCTCTAAGCACGGCTCCGTACATACAGCCAGAATAACAACACATATTATTAGAACTCAATTTGCAGATAGGATTAGGGTAATCATGGAACAATTGGCAGGGTCAATTTAGATTTGACTTTGTTTACATGCTTCATTCTTTCCAAATCTGTCGAGTGTGAGACGCGTTTCGTCTGATAACACTTGGACGTTGTAGGTATGTATGTGGATAATCCATATGGAGGACAGCTTACTTTTCGGCTTGTCTTGAAATAGACTTCCAATAGTGATTGCGACCGAATTTTGGCTTCGTCCTCTGGCAGAATGGACGGTAGAATAACAAGTATCTCGTAGTTCTATAAATTACTAACGAGCATCGTTAGGGATGCTGGGGACGCTTTCGTCTGCACTGCACAGGTTTCAACATAAGCGATTTTCTTGTACCAAGCCTGAAAAACACAAACAATCAAGTAGGGCTGTTGCGAATGCGAATATTCGCAGATATCCGCAATATTCGTTATTCGTATTCGCAATTCAAAACAGTGCGAATAATATTCACTAATTTTATTCGCAGGCTTAAAGTATGCGAATATTTATTCGATATTCGCAGGTTAGCACGTGACATACCTCAACAAGCTAGACAGTTGACTAATTAGGTAATAAGTACATAGCGTCCAGCTGGATCAAGCAACTTCTTCTCCCAGGGGTCTGTTAGCCTTCTCTTGGGAATTTTCTAAATCCCCTACTGTTGTATGGAGCTACGGCAAGGGATTTGCTCCGCTGCGCCTCGCAACCCGAGATGGCCACCTTACTTCCTCGCATTCCGCAGAGCGTTCCACAGAGCATTCCACAGATGGATCGCGCGAGCGGCCAATTGTAGAGAATCGTAAGATAAAAGCAAAGCCCCCCTTCCCGGTTCGTTCTCCCTAATGAATCCCTTTGTTGCAATATCAATATCTTTAATTGTGTGCTGTGTGTCCCTCTATAACCTAGATTCACGTACCGACCTCAGCTTTTCAAATGGCGATGCAGACTCGTGGAAACCGTCAAAACTACCTCGCTCTAAATGACGGCTATGATAGCGACGCAGCGTCTGAAGACTGGATCTCCAGCCCTCTAAGTCCAGCAACCCAAGACCTAGAAGAGGCAGGCCCATCATATCTACCTCACTCCCTCAGTCAATCGGCAGTCAGTGCAGATATCAATTCATGTGTTGAAATTCTAGACGATGAGGTACTGCCTTCAGAGTCAGCCTCTCAGTCTCCAGTCGCAGCTGCCAGTTCCCAAACTGCTCACCCAACTCCCCTGAAAACTGAATGGTTGTGAAGCTATTTGCAGACTAGAGAGCTTCCTAACGAATGGATTGAGAAGAGGAACAATAAGAAAAGATTCATCGACCGAGAAATCCTGTGTACTTTGATCAACAAAGATACCGGGTAACAATGCAACTGGTCTACAACAGACTCAAAAAGGCAGACCTCTACCACTAATATTCGGCACCATTTGAAGGACAAGCACGGGATTCTACCGCCTGGGGTCCCTGAGCCAGCTGTTGCTGCCCCAAAGTCTACTATTGTTAGCCTCTGGGGTAATAAGGACAAACTCTCATTTCAAGAGCGTCTTGATTCAGTCATAACTAATAAATTAACTAATAGAAATATTGTTTCGAAAGAATCTCCTTCGCTGGGTTATTAGCTGCAAGCAACCCTTCACAGTCGTTGAATCACCGGCCTTTCGGCAAATATTCAAGGATATACCGGGAATCTCACTTCCATTCGCCTCTCGTCAAATCCTTCGGCAGCGTCTTATGGAAGATTTCGACTTCCAACGTGTTAAGTTGAAAGAGGAACTTGCTGGCACATGCAAAACAATCGCTTTGTCCATGGATGTCTGGACCAGCAAGAATAACCTCCCAATCCTCGGTGTCATTGGCCATTGGTTCACCGAAGAACTCGAATATCGAGAGAAAGTACTGTAGTTCAAGGAGCTCCATGGACCACATAGTGGAGAGAACTTGGCTGCAGCAGTTGCAGCTGCGCTTGTAGAATTGGAACTTGAAAGCAAACTGCTCACAATCACTGGCGACAATGTTAGTAACAATGAGCGGATGGTGTTACAGCTGTCCCAAAGTCTGCAGAAGAAGTGCGAGGCAGACCCTTTATTCTGGGGTTTAGGAAATTACGTGCGCTGTTTAGCACATATCATCCACCTCATTGTTAAGGATATCCTTTGTGCTCTTAAGTCCGGCAATACAGACGAAGCTGATGTTGTCTGTAATAACCTTGATGAAGGAGAACACCAATCTCTTCGGGCCCTTGAACCACTTGAAAGGCTTCGTATCATAGCTCTCTGGATCCACCGAAGTCCTCAACGCAGGCAGGCATGGAACGACAATTGCAAGCGCATGAATCTGCCTGATGAATTCATCGAGTATGACGTTGATACACAATGGAATTCTACTTTCAGAATGTTAAGTGATGCTTTGCAGGTAAGCTACTAGCTTTATAAGTTCATCTGCTATAAGGTTAACACTTCAAAGTCAAGGTACCAGCTTGAGAAGTTTATCCACTATGAGACAGAGTTCGTTCCATTCTCAAAGAGAGATTGGCATCGGCTTTCCCAAATTCACAGTGTTCTTTCAAAATTCAATGAGCTTACCTTATTCGTCTCGCAGAAAAAGTCGCAGATCAGTCTTTCAGTACCAGTATATTACGAGCTGCATGATTTGTTGAATGATGCTGCTGAGCTCAAGGAAGACTTTGCAGATCTCGACGCGGATATTGGGAGTGCTATGAAAGAGGGCATCAAGAAGTACAGGAAGTACTACGCTTTTATGGACGCGTCGGATACATATTATACAGCCCTGGTTCTGGATCCTCGAGTGAAGGGAGATCTTCTCCGATATGAGTTGGATGATGAGGACACTAGCGAGAAGATTCTGCAAGCTCTCCGTGACAATCTTCATCGCAATTACCCCGAAAATACAGAACCACTTAATATCGCACAGCCTCTCGAAGAGCAGAGTCATAAGAGGCAAAAAGTGGGGAACCGTATGTTACAAAGACTACAGCCTCGAGACAAGCCGCAATTATCTGACATTGATCGGTATTTTAATTGCGCTCTAATGCTACTAGATGTATGTTAGCAGTAATTAAATGCCCGAACTATAGTATACAGAGTTGGTGTACATAAGTGCTAGTAAAATCATTGTATACAGTTATCATCTCATTTTATAGATAGCAGACTGACCTCCCAGTGTTTTTGTAGTACCAATTTGTTTCCCGTCAAAAAGCAACTGAACGGGACATCCGAACTAAATAATTCGCGAATTGCGAATAAATAGGGTCATGTAGAGTTGTCATCCACTTACTCTTTCGTTTAAAACAACCGTGTTCCCCTGCAGTCTACCCCAACTCAAAGGGAAGAAGCGATAGTTGCCCAGTTGACGTAGCCTTGTATGTCAATTATCAGTTTATCACCACCCCCACGCCTTCAATAAACGTGGAAGTCAGAAAATTGAACTATTACAACCACTGTCTCTTTCTCTTTGCTAAACATATTTCTCTTTCCGTACCATACAATCCTGGAGTCTTAATTATTTTACATACTTATTAATGTAATATAGATCAGTTATGTTGCATCCTTCTCTCTCTTCCAAAGGGCAAACTCCTCCTCCAGATGATCTTTTAACTTTTTAAACTGATTCTGGAAATTCTTCTCGCACCTCCAGCAAATTAAATCGCCCTTGCTAGCAATCTGTGCGCAATACATAGGTCCACCTTTGATTCTCGCGTCATCGGCAGTAATGGTCCCTAATTCATCAAACGATACAAAAAAGGGCGTATTAAATGAGTTATAATGTTTCTTATTCTTCAGTTTCTCAGAGTAATTGTCAACGGATATAACATGGATATGCAAATTCGACATTGATGGCGTCGAATGTATACCCACTTTAAGATCCTCAGCGTTAAATTTCCTCTTATGTAGGTCCTCCAGCTGCTTAATAGCATAGTCTTCGCACTCACGCACAATCTTACTCAATTTGTCATAAAAATCTTTTGTTCCGATGATCTTACTCGCATTAGGGCACAGTGCTTGAAATGGATGTAATCTCGTCCGCGTCAAGTCCCGAGGAAGAATCAACAGATGAACAGACGCCTTGGGGAATTTGTCGGGAATCAGCACATAGTCGTCAGTGTACTTTATAACCTCACCCGACTCTACAAGGCTCTCCGGATTCTGCACAAGTGGCGCGAGTGCATCTCTGAATGAGTATGGCCCTTGAGTTGATTTATGTAATGGCTCGACGTGTGCTGGCTTTGGCTTTTTTGCAGTTGCCATGAGCACTGAAACTGTATCGTCATGTTAGCGATATGATGATCTTGCCTGGGTACATCGTGAAATTACGTACAGGCATTCCTCTTCACACCAGGAGAATTGGGATCAGCCATGGCGTATGTGCTTTCAGTTGTGGATCGCATATGTGTGAATTATTCGGCGGAAGTTAAAGCGCATCAATTTCGCTCAATAAGCCGCACTCACCGACGACGTCACCATTCAACATATTGGCATATCACTCAATTCTCACATTGGTCACATATACATCCTCAAAATTCACAAGTAATGGCTCGTCTGAGAAGGAAATACCCTCCCAAACGTGCACTTCCCCAAGCCGCATACCAACAATCGCCCAACGCAATGCTACCGCCATATGCACCTCCGGAGAACACTTCCACTATTGCAAACCCAGCGGCTCCAAGCCCGTCACTCTTACAGCCGTTATTATCAAACACTTCGTCATCAAGTTCGGTATCTACAATCAGTGTGAGGATTAAGTCAGGAAGCGTGGGTTCCCTTGGCGTTGCATCGGCCTCTAGTAGTGAGTTCTACTTCAACGGGCCCGATGTTGGAAATGAACAGAATGCTGGTCCACCTAGACAACTTCACGTCGTTGGATCCCCGCTGGTTAGAAGAAACGCGACGCCAGATGGGCAGATACACACAGCTAGTTTTGCTAGAAGCAGAATTGTCCTTCCCAGAGTGCGTATGTGAATCGAATACAGCGACGTTCAAGTAACACTGACAAATGATTCAGTCCCGATATCATTTAGCTTCGCCAAAGGTTGGTAACGCACCATCCAAAAGCGAACTGTCTGTGAACACTGGAATTGTATGTATTGGGTTGTGTTGCTCCGTTCTGCACTATGTTTCACAATGTATTGACTACCTTTAGGCTCAATACTCTACGTCGGCTAACACTAAAACACCTACTGAATCGACTACATCCGCGCCACCATTGCCTGACAAGACATCATATATAATGTCTCGAAAAATCCACAGACACGGCGCTAGCAGTATTTTGGGACTAGGCTCTTCCTCGGCTATCGCAGCACTAACAAATCGGCACCGGCATGATTTGTGAATTGAAAAAGTCGAACCATAATGTTGTCGTGCACGGCAAGATTATCCTCAATTTGTCTACTAACGTTCAGGCATCGCCGGCTCGGTCGACTCCAAACTTGGCTGCTCCGTCATCGTCGGCAGCTGTCTCATCGTCTGCGACCGCGGCTGCGCAAAGGTCGTCTTCTACGAATGATGTTTCACCATCAGCCATTGAAGATGACTGACGACAAGAAATCCAGTGCAACTCGCCATGAAGTGGCCGTCTCAGGTCAGGCACAGCTGCCAACTTCACTTCATCGGCATCGACCAGTTACAGAACGAGATTATTACGTAAACGTCATCGACTTTTGAGGTACAACGATGAAGACGACATTGAGCTCGACGACTCTTGTACGGCAAGCGGGGAAAGTAAGGAATATGTAGAGGAAACTGGACAGCGACGCAGCGATAGAGTGGAAAGAGCAGCCGAATATGGCAAGGAGATAGCGAGGGCATATTATGAGAAATTGGTCAAGGACTTCCCGCTACTTGACTTGTCGAGGTACAAGGAGGGTTATGGTTGCTCTGCGATGGAGAACGATGGCGGAGTTTGGAAGAATAAAGGTGGCCCGCAAGGCATCTGTGGAGAGATTTCATGTGAAGTACAGGATAAAGACTACACGCCAAATGCGGAGAACGACTATGATTATAATTCTAAGCAGTCAGGAGGTCTCCTAGAAAAGCGGAAGTTTTATTTAACTATTTGGAGACTCTGCCGACGGGACGCGTCAAGAGCAGAAGGCGATTATGGTGTCATGCTGAATTTGCCATATTCATCGACATTTTGTATCATACTTGATTTGGGACTGCATTATTTGGAGTTTGTTCGGAATCCTATTGTTTCGTTTCCTGTAATATAAAAGTTGAGTCATTTTCGCAGCACATCAGGCTAACGATTAGAACAAGTCCGCCGTACAAAACACAAAACACATATCGGAACATTAATCGGGACGCACCATATGATATAAAAATGAAATACATACATTCGAAGAAAATACATGAATAAAAAATGACGTACATCCTCATAACATGATCACAACCTAACAAGATATATCGCATACATAGGTACATAGATTGATACAATAATACAAAATACACAGACACTGCCGAACAAAAAAAAAACAGAGACACCGTAATGATTGACAAGCAAAATCGTTCTAAACAGACGCACAAAAACTCTTCGGGTTATAGTTGTGCGTCGTGACTATAAGAGTGTCTTTTCTATGAATTGTAATCGGATAAATAAAACTGGGTTAACAACAGTATTTCACTCAAGGTGATAAACAAACGAGATGCCACTTTATTTATGACATCATCGTGTTGTCACCATTTGCGAAATTGAAGCCCTGTCCACCAAACGACGCATTCGGGGCGTTGAAACCAAAGGTCTCGCCAGCCTGTTGAGGAGCAAGACCGGTATCATCAGCAATATCCTCTTCGGAGAAGTATTTGTCAATGATACTGTACGCCTTCATGTATATATCCTCGTTGGCATTCGTCTGCGTGTTGTGGATCTTCTCCATGCCACCTGCCTCCTCAATATACAGAGCATAGGTATTGACGCCGGTCTCTGCCTTGTCCTGCTCCCCAACTTTCAATATATTCTCAAGGCCATCGAGAGCGACCTGAATAATCTTGTTGTCCATGCATGTCAACAGATCGCACAGTGGCTTAATGCAACCCTGGTTAACAAGATACCGGATCTGCTCTGGCTTGGCCAATCCACCAGATGTAGCATTCGAAATCGCCCAGCATGCCTCCTTTCTAGTCTTGAAGTCTGCATTCGCCAAAAGATTGATCAACGGCGGAATGAGGTTGCTGTCAATGACGGCCTGGATCTGAGCAGAGTTTCCTGCAGTGATATTGGAGATTGTCCAACATGCTTCTTTTCGGATACCTTCCTTTGGCGATGAGAGGAGAGAAAGAAGTGCCGGCAAAGCTCCGCAGTTGATAATAACCTGAGTCTGTACATCATCTCCAGTTACTATGTTGCCGACTGACCGTAGAGCCGGGGTCTGGACGGAGGTGTTAGGATGCCTACAAAGTTAGTCACTGAAACCATTCCGACATTCACGACTATAACATACAGTAAAAGCTCAACTAATCTCCGTGGAATTCCAGCCTCGATGACGGCCTGGATTTTGTCATTGGATCCATCAGACAAGTACGATATTGCCCAGCAAGCATCAATCAAAACCTCATCATCAAGCGAGTAAATGAGTCTAGCAAGAACCGGAAGAGCAGTAGAAATCTATATTGTTCTCGTCAGTTGTATTATTAATATCCACGATCAGTCATTCATCCACTTACCACTGCCCACTCAGGCTGAGGTGATTTGCCCCGGCAGAAATTACTCAATGTCCATGTAGCATTTCTAAGCATACTCAATTTCCGTGAGTCATTAAGAAGGGCCAAAAGTGGTCGCAGAGCACCCGCCTGAAGCACAATATCACGACAGGCAGGCGAATCACCAGCAATGTTGCCGAGGGCCCACACAGCCTGCTCTCTAACATCGGCCTCAGATGAACTCAGAAGCTCAACAAAGATATTAATAGCGCCAGCCTCAATAACAACACGAGTCTGCTGAGAAGATCCAGATGCAATATTTGTGAGCGCCCACGCGGCTTCGAACTGTAGCATCGAGTGAGGCGACTTGAGGAACTCAACGAATCGTGACACCACGCCGCAATCAATGACTTTCTCAATCGGTGGATTGCGCTCCTTAGACAAGAGCTTTCGAAACTTCACTGTGGCCTGGATCTGCGCATCAATCGACTCCGAAAAAACTCCTTGAATCATCTCAGGAAGCTCTTCGTTGAGCTAAAAGCCAGAATGTCAGAGACCATATTCAAATCACATCGAATCACATGTAGGCGACGTGATCTCCAAAGCCTTTCTTTCAATGACAAAAATCTATAAACTATATATGAATCACTAACCTGGGCTTCAGCACTAGTCTCATCTTCGCTCTCGCTTTGGATCGTATCAACCGGAGTTTGTGGCAGAGTCAAGTTACGACGCTTGGCAAGAGACTCCTCGCGTTTGGCCTTTCTGATTTCGACCTGCGCTTCTTCACGTCTGCGACGCAACTCATCAGCCCGGAAATGGCCCTTATTCTTGAAGTTTGTCCTGCGATGTTCAGGAACAAACCGTGTAGTTGTATCCGCGTCCATTATAATTGCGATGCTGATTGATAAATGGAGGAGAATGAGCTGTAAGAAGTTGCGACAGCGACATACAGGACGAAAATAGTTGTTTTTTGTTTGAGACCGTATCGACTTGCTGTCACATATGTGGCATATACGTGAAAACGGTGGAAATATGCTCCGCATTGTGGATGTCCGTGCACTCTAGTACAATTACAGACAAGCGTTGAGTCCCTCGTCGGCTCGAACAGGTGATCGCGCTCACAGAAATCCAGAGAACCGACAATTTCAAGTCATAAGTTACTATGTCTCTACTGAGTACTGGTATTTGTTACAGCTGCTTCTTGGTGGCCATTAAGAGCTGTATCTGGTTCCTCTGCACAAGAGAGGTGCCATGACGTAACTTGTTAGGAGATAAGTGGATACTCAACATTCTAGTCTAGCTATAAATTTTAACTTCTGCCATAATTAGGCGACCTCCTCCTATAATTCTTATTTACATAACTCTTATTCTCTAATTTCCAATCTAAAACACCAATGTCTATGCAAATAATATTTTGTTATAAGCCTTCCTGATCTAGCAGCCGTTTAACCAGCAGTACAATCTCATGCCCGCTCACGTCGACTTCCGGGGCGTCAATCTTCAGAGCGACAAGCTGATCAAGGAGTACTCTCAGACGCCCCACAAGAACCCCAATTCGTGCCCAGCATCTCAGTCTAACCCAATTTCCAACTGTCACACCACGACCCAATAAATCTGTGCCCAGCGTACCACCAAACATCAGTAAACCGTAGGCTCCGAATGGAGTCAGCTCGCGAATAAATGTTTTAGAAGTCGCCATCTTATGAAAGAATGACATAAATTCAGCACCTCCTATGAATGACTGTGCCGAAAACAATGTCGAGCTAGGATGAATGAATACACGACCGTCATCTCTAGTAAATAGCTTGATTGCCTTTGCTTCCGGATCTAGTTCGACTGCGCCTGAGCTCATTGCCAGATACTTTTTGTCAGGGAATTGGATGCGCGTTATCGAAGGATTCATCGATGCGGCAAGTAGAGCGCGGACAAGATTGAATTCTGCGCTTGTATACGTCTGAGGTGCGAACGTCATTGACGAAATAAATCCGATCTCCTGAAGAGCGCTTAAATATTGGTCACGTGTAGATCCGATATCCTCTAACGTTTTAACGGAGAGACAGTTTCCTTCGCACCATTGTCGGGCAGAACGGGAAGACGAAGCTTTCACTTTTGCCTCCCAATCCAAGAATGCGCGAGCATCAGCTATCACATCACCTTGGCCAGCTGAGAATGCCGCCCGAACACTAGATTTGTTAGTTTCTCAAAATTTACACGGTGATTCACACATACTTTTTCAACCCTTCACGATTGCCTGCAGGCGATATGAACGGTGACCTGACAGTCAAAATAGCTGCAATCACAGCGGCCATCTCCAGACATCCAAATATAGATCCATACACTAGTAACTTCGCGCATTTCAAATCAGCAGGAATAGTTGATAAATGAGTTCCCAGTGCTGTAAGCTCAAATGTATCTTCATCCAAGGCACCAACTTGCACCAATACAGTTTTCGCTGCCTCGATTGCCATAAGTTGGGGGGGATCCAATGCTTCTCCCAAGAACTTTCCGGCATCGCCGACACTCATAGCCTTCACCATAAGATAGAGTTGCTCAAGAGGAGCTCTACCCATCTCAGGCACTTGCCGAACAGGCATACGAGTACTCTCAGCGTTACGAGTGTACAATTTGTAGCAAGCGCCTCTGGATACTCGACCCGCTCGACCACGTCGCTGCTTGGCAGCTGCTTGTGATACCCATGTTTCCACCAGTCTTGTCATATTTGTCTGTGGATCGAATACTGTCTCCTTCACTCTTCCTGTATCGATCACTGCGACAACATCAGGTATAGTAATGGACGTTTCCGCGACGTTTGTGGCGGCGACGACCTTCCTCTTTCCTTTCGGTGGGGCCAAGAACACCTTGCGTTGGTCAGATGGAACGAGAGAGGCGTGAAGAGGCAGGCAATGAAATTTTGCTCCCGATATCGTAGATATGCATCTGGATATCTCAGCTGTTCCCGGAAGAAAAATCAAAATTGCGCCATCTTTCACTCCCAACCGGCGATCAATATGTTGCACAATACATCTAATAAAATCATAGTTTATTCTGTCACCAAGAGCAGCAATAGATTGACCGATAATGGAGTCCTCCAGATGGTCGTTCATGTCATCTTCAGGCTCAGCGGCTTTCTTGCTCTGATCGCCATCATCGTCAGTGCTCGTCGTTTCCTTGTCAATCCTTTCATTCCTCACAGTAACCAGTGGTCGGAACCCGGTTACACGCAGAATTTCGTCCACATACAAATCATCAACAGGAAATGTACGCCCTTCTACGTTAACGTGTCCAGCACCACCAAAGTAGTCGGAAAACATCTTGGCATCAACAGTAGCACTCATCAAAATAATCTTGATCTTCGCGTTCCTTGCGACAAGGCGTTTCAGAACAATCAATAAGAAGTCGCTGTCTAGAGATCTTTCGTGAACTTCGTCGATAAAGATGTGACTGACATGTTTCAAAGCACTATCCGGATCTTTCTGAAGCATTCTCAAGACCACACCCGTGGTCATAAACCGTAACATTGTTGCCGCGGAAACCTTCGATTCACCACGAATTACATAACCAACCTGCTCGCCGACCTGGCATCCTCGTTCTTCAGCAACGCGTGATGCCAGTCCCATTGCCGAAATCCTTCGTGGCTGCGTACACATTATATTCGCAGTATTGCCAATCCCTGACAAAATTAAGTCGTCTAGAATGAACTGCACGGACTGAGTTGATTTTCCGGATCCGGTTTCTCCCGTTATCAATGTTACTTGATTTCTTCTAACAGTAGAGACAATTAATTCACGCTTATCCCACGCCGGAAGACTCTTTCTGATTTTATATATCGCTTCCATCTTCGGATCGACAAGCTTGCATTTGAGACCATTCAGCAATTCCTGTGAGTTCAGAGATTTCGTGTTCACAGCTCTCCCAATGGAACGATTCGCGAGTCGGTTTGTATTGAGATTCAAGCTTGAAAATAATTTACTAACAGTATCGGCTTCTCCTGAAAAAGAAACTCCGTAGATAGCCCCAGACAGAGATTTCAGTTTTACCGGATGGTTAACAATATCCGATAGATTCTCTTGCATCCATTCGACAATCAAAAAGCACATAGGTTCACCTAGAAAATGCTCAGATGCATAGTTTGCGGCTCTTAGTACGGCTGAGAGGCGAATGTAGGATGGCAGATTTCGTAGTCTATTGTTTTGCGTTGCGAACAGCGATAAAGAAGGAATTCGTTCCGAAGGATAGCCTGACGACTTATGAAATCTAAGCGAAAGATTGTCGTTGTTATAAACGTCTGATTCCGGCAGCGACAACTTGACCTCAAAAAACTCAGGGAGGGGGTTGGAGAATCTGTCACCGTAAATCGCAGATAGCGTTTCAATCTCCTCATCCCATGCTTCGTCAACAGTGCGAGAGTCCATAAACTCGAAACCCACATCGGGATATTGAAGAGAAAACATGAGTTTCTCGATTGCCTTGCACTCACTATTGGAACATTCCTCAATGGTCTCACGTGCAAGTTCAGTGGGATATCCTGCTTGTGCTAGTCGCTTGACCGCGTACTCAAGTTGCAGTGACCCTGTTATCAACGTGACTCCAGGCGTATAATTTTCGGGGAAAAACCTTGGAGGCAAATCATCCTCAGGCACATGAATCAAGAGCCATTCTAAAACAGTTAGTTCTGCCTTCTTCGACTATGATGTTCCCAAACCTAACCTAATGCGGCTTGCCCAGACGACGTAAATTCGCCAGCTTCTTTCACGTGGGATTTCCGGAAGCCCAACTGCACCAAATCCTGGATGGTATCGTCTTCGAGGTTGCAACCATTACAAGCCGATAGATTTTCCCAAACATGATATTTGCGAATGCAGGTTTCAACCATGGATCTTACTTCTCTTGACATATCAATGACAGAAACTCGCTCCCAACCCTTCTTCATGATAGTAGGCGGCTTTGCTGGAGCAATACCAGCCTCTATAGCCGCCGTCTCATCCGCACGTGCCTGCCGCTTAGCATTAGCGGCAGTGTAGGCTTCGTTACGCTCCCTCTGCACCACAAATGGATCTGCAGAGTAGTTGTGCGCTTTCCCACCTTTTACTTCTAATCTTCTAATATCCTCCATCTTGCGCCACAGATTCTTATGCTCCCCTGGAAGCACCATCTGCAAATTCTTGTGAGACGCTATTCGGTGAAGAGTATATGTTGCCGCAATATGCCGCGCTTCTAGAGCAGTGGGCTGAGGACCAACGATACTATCCGTCGGAGTAAATTTGACTGTTTCTATCTGAGACGTTTTCGCGTTCCGTTGGCCGAGAATCGCAGTTGCAGTATATCCCCCCGGTGAACGCCTCTAAATCATGCCCATGATTAGTTGGAGATTATTGGCAATGTAACATTAAACAAAATATCTAGATACCATATCATACGTAACCTTTTCCCAGCCTAGCTTACTGCAATGTTCATGCAGTAATGTGGCAGGCAATTTTCCGGTCCAGGATGATGAAGCCGCTACAATAGACTTCGCTGACGGAGCAGCCCTTTGGAGGGGCAACTGACCATTTCCCGCCTCTGCTTTTGGTGCCTTCGACTTGTAACTGTTCCCTGCATTGCCGGATGATATAATTGCCCGAGGCTTTCGGTCACCTTTAGCCATTCCGTCTCCCCAATGTGCTGAACTGAGATGCTTGCCACAAACAACAATAAAAGTAGTACGGTGCGGCTGAAGTGTATTCGGTATATCTGATGCTGCAACCAATTACCTGACGCACTCAGGTTTAAAACTGATGATTAACTTCTGCTTGATATTAATTGCTTTCAAGGAATAACATCGTCGTTAATGGTCTGTTCTAGGCTGAAAACCAGAGCCGTTAGATAGGTATAATTGGCCTCGCAATCCCAAAGTCGAAGGCTAGTTAAACTTCGCATATTGGGTTAGGGTTTATTTATGACGTGCTAGATGTTATACCCAAGATCCAAGGATCAAAGGACCAACCCCGGCATCATCTCACCGTTTTTGAAAAATGCACTATGGATCTATACAATCCTTCGGACTCGTTGTCATTGTCAAATGGTCATTCAAATTCACCTTCTAATACTCTATCCGCCTTATCTCAGCAACGACATGATTTAGAGGAAGAGTTGTCTGCGCTAGCATCAGTGCTGGAGTCCGTGAGTGGATCCGCTCACTGTTAGGGATATTGGGCTTATAATGACGAATGGGTCTAGCACAACGTGGATATGAATACGCCTTTGATTACTCAGGACGGTTTCCCTAGATCGGATATTGATGTCGCCCAAGGTACGTACAGTGCTCACATTGAAGTAAAGCAGCTCACATTTACAACCAGTGCGGATAACTCGGACAAGAATTATACGATTGAGGAATGACTTGAAAGCTGTTATGTCAAGAATTGAAACGGCATTATATGAACACCATGCACGTTTGAGGGAACGGGGATCAGTGTCAGCAATCGGTATTGCTGGCGACGTTGAAAGAAAACCGGAGCCCAATGGCATAGCATTTGCTGTCGTCAATACTATCGTTCAACGGAGCCCTGCGTATGATGCGGTATGTAAACTAGGCGCTCCAATACATCGAATGTTAAGCTAAACAGTTAATGCTAGGGCTTAATCAAAGGCGATAGAATCGTTAAATTTGGGTCCGTTCATGCTGGTAATCACCAAAAACTTGCTCGATTGGCAACTGTTGTTCAAGAAAACGAAAATGTAAGTATCCCTGTGATGGGCAATTTATATTGGCTAGAGATATTAATGTTACAGTCGCCTATCGAGATCACAGTGATTCGGGACATTGACGAGGCGCAGGCGCGTGCGGAAGTCAACCTGATTCTCACACCGAGGCAGGGATGGGGAGGAAGGGGAATGCTTGGCTGCCACATTTTGCCTTTGTAGGTTTGAGGAGAACCAGACAGAGTTAATTGCATTGATGAGTGCGTTGACAAATCGTGCGGGTCGACCTATATTGTGACCCAACATTTTGTGCGTTATCTTGTTAGTGTGCAGTACATAGTATAGGTATTATATGCCTTTGTTTAATATAAATTTATTGAGACATCTATATTTAAGCCTTCCCATATTACCGAAACCTCAAAATTGTCATTATAGCAAGAATCTTTGGTGTGAAGTTATGTGGGCAAGGGTTGACTTGCCCGGTTGCATCATGATGCGTGGGACTGATGATCTCGAGACCAAACGTCGAAATAAAATCTCCACTTGTCCTTTTGCTTTTGTGTAAGTCCACAGACAATTGCACGACCACACGACGAATAATTCACATTCTTTCGATCCGTATCTGCCCGCCATGAGATTGACAACATCTTCTGCGCTTTTGGCGCTTTTCGGTTTTGCTGCCGTTGCTTCGGCTCAGCCAGCAGCAGAGATGCCTTACCAGGAAGTCTTCGAGCCTGATGAGGGACCTGATGCCCCACCTCAGTTTCTTTTGAAGACAAGGTTTCTTGAGAGTGAGGACACCTATCCTCCGATAATCTACAACACGCAGTCGACCAATCTCGAGATTACTTTGCGGAATGAGGAGGATAACGAAGCCATTGTCCAGGTCGCTGGTGGTGCGCTTTTCGAAGTCGGCAAGGACACTGCCTTAGAAAACGTAAGTTGTATAATTGATTTGATGTGAATTCGATTTGAGCAACATTTGCAGATTAGCGTGCTTGATAGTCCGTTAATCTGGTGTTGGTTTTGAGATCAATGCTTATTGGAACAGATCACCGCGGTTCGTGTTGGCTTGGCCGTTGCTCCTCAAACGACTGCGTCTGTCGCATACAGCTTCGTGCTTGATCGCGAGCCTAAGGATTACTTCCTTCGCGTTGGCCTTTTGGTTGAGTATAAAGGTCAGTTGGTCCAGTACCTCGGATACAACTCAACCATTACCGTACAGGATCCGCCTCTTTCGTTTTTTGACCCTCAAATGTATGTGCGACTTTTTCTTGGACTGAATTTGAAAAGAGAATAATAACTTTCTGCTGCAGGATCTTCCTTTACGTCATTCTCAGCGGTATATTTGGTGTTGGTGGATACTACGTGTATAACACTTATGTCAAGTCGTACTTCGCTCCTAAGAACACCTCAGGCAAGAAGCGTGCAAAGACCGTGACTCCTGTTACTCCCTCAAGTACTACAGCTGAGACGACTGGTAGCGCCGTTAAGGGATACGATGAGAGCTGGATTCCTGAGCATCACTTGCGATCCAAGAACCCCAAGCCCAAGACGGTCAAGAAGACCAAGAAGAACACGAAGTAAAATCAGCTTGATAGTTGATTTGGATTTTTGGCGTGTCGTGTGCGAGAAAGGGTGGGATGTCCTGATGGGAAATAGCCGAATTCGTCTTGTAATGGCGGACTATTAATTCATTTGCGTACAATTGTATACTCAACAAAAATTCATGAATGGGCGCACGTGTATTCTATTGATTATTGTCTGTGCTTTAGTCGTATCTTGTAGCTTATTTACGAAAAATTTGGCATTGGATTATAACACTTGTATCCAAAATATGTATTAAAGTACACTACATTAACATCGCAACAGAGCCTAAAACTTTTAGAGATTCCACCATATGCAAATGATAAAAATAATACAACCATGACCATGAATCCTATGTACAGTCAATTTACTCGCTCTCCTCACTTTGTCCTAATAATATGTCAATATTTGGCGACACAATAACTTTTTTAGCTATTTGCCCCAATAATGTAGCCTTATGCTCATCAGCATGATCAAGCACAACGACGTCTTGCAAAAATTCTGTATCTGCGCCTCTAGCAACCTCCATTTCGACACCACCCCACCGAATACTCACTCTGCCAGATTTTCGAACATACAATTGACCCACAAGACCATCTTGACCTGGCACGGACGAAACAGAAGACCTGGAATCAGATAATGCATTGATTTTTCCCTTCGGTGCTGGTAAAGAAGATTCTGCTCTAACGCCCGGCTCACTCTTTACTCCTTGTTCCAGCTTTACGCCTTGCTCTAGCTTCACACAAGTACGGGAGGATTCGAAGGTCGGTAAGACAGGTGCAAATTGAAAGAAGTACAGCTTCCGTTCAAGGTCGTTAACTCCATCGTCACCAAAGACTCCAACAAATTCCTCCGCCTCTCGTGCAAAAACAGCAGTCTCATCAATTATCTCTTCAGCCACTCTGCCACCGTCTGCGAAATAATCTGTAGCGCTGCTATCCCTTATTGGAAAATAGCGACCCATGTCGATTCCATCGGCACCACCGACATTCGCAACTTTAGCAATATCGATACGCTCAACACCCTCTCGAATCGCTTCGTCGTCACTATCACTCTCACGTGAGCCCTTCCAATTTTGCCCTTCATCTGCAGTAGTAAGCTTCAATTGATCCTCTCGGCCATTTTCTGAAGGCGGGGGTCGTTTCTCAAAAGAAGGACCCTTCAAACTCCTTGGATCACCAAATGATGGATCAGCGAACGGTCCAGCCGCTGCGGTTGCTACTTCAATACGACCGCCTCGCGCGGCACCTCCGCCTCCACGTGAATTACCACCTCGTCCGCGGCCACGGCCTTTCCCGCGTGTAGATAGAGGCGTTGATAAGGATACTGCTGGAGCTGATGACGGGGATGGAGCAGCAGCATCGCGTTCTTCTTTAGGTCTTCGAGCAACTAGTTTAGGCTTGAATTTGAGCCCACCGGCACCTCCTAATGACGGTCCAGTACCAGATGCTAATCCTGGAGTGCCTGCGCGAGAAAGTCTAGCAGAAGATGTGGGTGCCAAACCAGCAGCAGATGCTCGCGGGCGCGACAGCGAATCAAGCCGCGGTGGTGGTGTCGGAAATGCTAATGATGATAGAGTTGTAGCTGTCGGGGTCGACGAGCTAGACGATGCTGCTGGAGACTCAGACCGTGGAACTCTTTTTGGCACCATTTGTATATTATCGCGTTCTCATAGATGTCGAATGACTGCTGCGCAGTCGTATATGTGTGGATTACTATTTGTATGCTAATGAGTTTTGAGACGTTTAAGGACGGAAAGCCTTAAAACTTGCGAGGCAACTGCATGACATTCTTGAAACTCTATTTCGGCCACGTAACGCTGAGGTGTACGAGGGGCTTGTGTTCGGCAACCTCTCGCAGTTGGGTAATGGCTTCTCTGGAAGTTTGCTGCTATTTCCTTACAGTAAAGATGGCGAGCGGTACGAAAGACTCAACGTCGAAGAAAAGAAAACGGAAGAGTGGTGACTACAAAGGCAATGACGACAGAGATATAATAACGAAGGGAGACAAAGGAGTCCCTCTGGCAGGAGCACGGGCGTCTTCTGCACCTTCTGAAAAGCCCGTTCATAAGAAGCTGGCTAACAATAAAAATAAGGCGAAATTACCAGCTCCAGTCCCTGAAGATCAATTTACGGAAGTTAGAGCTTATTTGAAGTTATATGCAACAGAACGATCGGCGTGGAAATTTTCCAAGCAAAAACAAAATTGGCTACTTCGACACTGCTATGATACACATCGGATTCCTGCAGAATGGGAAGATGAGCTGATAGCATACATAGTGGGCCTGCCAGAAGGAGCAGCGCGAGAGAGGGTTATAGAAGAGGCTAAAAAGATATTGTCGCCAAAGGACGAGGGTTATCAGCAGGATGATTCCAAATCCAAACGTGCCAACCGTTTTCTAGAAGCTCTGGGAGCGAAGCTGTTCACAATTGAGACAGATTCGTCGGATAGTGTATCAGAAGCTTCCCCATCAGGTGACTCCGATGATGCATCTGACAGTGAATCGGTAACTTCTCATACCGATGAATCGTCAGCAGGCTCAACCACGTCATTGGCTGCCACTTCCTCCTCCGATTCGACTTCTTTGAATACATCTACTTCTTCGCCATCCTCTGTGACATCTTCTTCATCCTCCACCGCTTCGACAACATCTTTGTCAACCACGTCTAGTTCATCTTATTCATCTACCTCGTCAAGCTGACGGTCAATTAGCTCATCAACAACATTATCTTAATGACTGTAGCTGAAGCGTGTCTCGCATGATCGGCAAAATTTACATGTAGTATGTAGAGTTAGATTCGTGGTGTTTGTATATATTTGATAGTTTGGTTACTTAGCTATGCATCGTGCCAGAAAATACTTACGTGTCCAAAGACACTCGTCATGACCCCTAGCCCATGCGTCGTTGTTGGAGTTGCTGCATGCGCCGCTGCGGCCGCATTCACAAATTATATAATGGGGATAGCGAGTACCTTGGTATAAAATAGACAATATTATTACAGGAGTCCGCTGCTTTGTCTATCCAGATACGATTTTATTCATTGGGTCGAACAAAAATGAACGTCAGATTTCAAAATATCGAGGTATGTAACAGTACCAAGAATTAACTTTTATGAGAAGGTATCCATTCTGACACGCAGTCCGCATCTTTATAGGTCCAACAGTTTGTTGAGCGGTTTAAGGTATTTGGCATATGGCTCTGTGTTATTTAAATGTTTCTGATGTATGAGGTAGACCGACTCTACTATGCTGCGCAGCAAAGTGGGAACTATCCGACCTGTCAATGAGTTCCTAGACTTCAAACGTGTGTCGAAGCCTAAGAGCATGCATGACGTCCAGAAACGAGTTACATATAACCTCGCATATTTCTCGGCCAACTATTTGATTGTTTTCGCTATGCTATCAGTGTATAGCTTGCTCAAGAACATGTTGCTGCTGTTTGTCTTGGTACGTGGTAGTTCTGTTGGACGGCGCGATAATGCGACTAACAGTCATCGTAGGTCTTCGTCTCTGCTAGCTTGTATGGTATTAACTACTTGAAAGGAGCAGACTTAAATATAGGTATGCTATTGTATTGTAAACGTTCTGGGTCGGAATTCTCCAACATATCCGCTGACGTGCACCAGGATTCGTACGCCTTACAACTTCTCAATTATATGTCGGTCTTCTTGTTATAGCCTTCCCATTAGGATTTCTTGCGTCTCCATTTTCAACGATCTTATGGCTTCTAGGGGCTGCTTGTGTTACGATAATTGGGCACGCTGCAATCATGGACAAACCGATAGAAAGTGCTTTTTCCGAGGAAGCCGTCTAGGCCGGGGAGCAGGGACGAATGTGGAGGCTGGGTCTAGACGGGTGAAGGAGAATGTAGTGGAGGAAAAGCAGGAGAGGAAAACTAGTGGTGGAAGGTTTTGGTTGTTTGGCAGAAGAAACGATGGAAAGGTTAGTGGTGAGAATGACGACCGTGGTAGCAGACAACAATCGACAGCATATAATATTGCAAAAGAAAATGATAGCGGGACAGCGGCTTGTACGACTTCAGTCAATGTGTTACGCGGCGGACAGAACCAAATAAGTCCGAGTGTTCTCTACGATTGTCATGGAAATCGATTTGTAGTTGTCCGGCAAGGAGCTATCGCAGAACCTTTGAGTGTTCCAAGAATACGACCTCGACGACAAAATACTTCTTTGGAGCATAGGCGAGGAACGAGTGAAGATTATGCGTATATTCATGAAGGCTATGTAGGAAGAACTGCTCGAGTTTCCAG
This sequence comes from Lipomyces mesembrius, assembly GCA_038497805.1. Lineage (NCBI taxonomy): Eukaryota > Fungi > Ascomycota > Lipomycetes > Lipomycetales > Lipomycetaceae > Lipomyces > Lipomyces mesembrius. The sequence goes on from MU972920.1 coordinate 183,930, forward strand.
CAATGATTCATCAGGCTGGTCAGACGCTGTATACTATGGACCTGAAACAGGGCCAGGAGACTCTCGACTTCGAGCTTACTCAACAACGGTGGGACCACACTGGTATTTTGCAGGACATTTTGCCACCACACATATGCAGCTGCCCGGATCGTTCGCGCCGGTACAAGATCGACGAGTCGTGAGCTCTCCTGGAACTGCGGGGCCGACATCGCATGGTTACCTTTATCAACCCTCTCTCTGTGGAAATTACAGTTGTCCTCAATGCTCCGGTAGCAGCCGTCAATCTCGTCGCCGAGTTTCAGCTGATTAGCTGAAATCACTCGGATGGCGTCACGAATCGTTGTCTCATATATGTTGTTGTCGTCGTGTTATCCAACGTAATTTTATTCCTGTAAATATCTTTTTTGACGAATTTTCTGTTGGTAACGCCTGTTTTAATTCTCTATGCCGCTTTACTTAGAATGAGGTTTGGAATGGTAATGGTACGGTTTATGGACCTCTTGACTCTAAATTTTTGTTTTAATCCATAGATGTTCTTGCTCTATATGTTAACTAGCTAGCTTGTATGATTGTCTGTTGCAATGCCATCAAATTGTTCTAACCATAGTACCTACATGTAACAATACAAATATGTAAACAAACCACAAAATCAACTATAGCTAAATCAAAACAAAATGTAGCATTTAGTGGTGGAACAAACGGACATGGTTCTCGACGTAGACGATATTCTTAGAGTCCGCCGCAGCGTAGACAGCCTCGTCCTGGACGGAGCCACTTGGAGCAGCGATATACTGTACTCCGCTCCGGGCAGCTCTGTAGACATTGTCGGCGAAAGGGAAAAATGCGTCCGAGGACAATGCAACTCCATCCAGCTTCGAGAGCCAATCCTTCCGCTCCTCAGCAGTCAATGGAGTTGGGACTTCAGCAAACTTAGATTCATATTCTGACTTCTCCGGGTCCTCATCTGGGACCTGGTTGCTAACGTACAAGTCGATAGCGTTACTCTTATCGGGCCTCTTCACACCCTTAGCCCACTTGAATCCCAGGACGCGCGGGTGCTGGCGCAGCCACCAGTTGTCGGCCTTATCACCAGCGAGTCGAGTGCAGTGGATTCGTGACTGCTGGCCAGCGCCGAGACCAATTAGCATGCCGTTCTTAGCGTAGGCGACAGAATTAGACTGAGTGTACTTCAGAGCGATAGTAGCGACAACCAAGTCAGTAATAGCACTGTCGGGAAGATCCTTATTCTTAGAAACAATATCCTTAAACGAGCCAGAATTTATGAAGACGTCGTTGCGCTTCTGCGACAAACTGACGCCATAGACTTGTCGGGTCTCAACAGGGTCGGGACTGTAGGCAGGATCGATCTGGAGAATGGTGTACTTGCCGCCCTTCTTCTTCTTGAGGATCTCGAGCGCTTCGGCAGAGAAGGCAGGAGCAATAACACCATCGGAGACTTCTCGAGAGATGATCTTGGCAGTAGTCACGTCGACGGTGTCTGACAAAGCAATCCAGTCACCGAAGCTGCTCATTCTGTCGGCACCACGAGCACGGGCATATGCAACGGCAAGAGGAGTGAGATCCTCTTCAGCGATGTCGTCCACAAAATAGATTTTCTTCTCGACATCAGACAATGGGACAGCGACAGCTGCACCGGCAGGGGAGACATGCTTGAAGCTGGCAGCAGCTGGGAGGGTCAATGAAATAGAAAGCTCCTTAACAAGCGGCCATGAGTTCAGAGCATCAAGCAAGTTAATGTAGCCAGGAGATCCTGCAAGGACCTTGAAAGGAAGTTCACCCTGTCTGACATATGCCTGTGCTGGTTTCTGATGGGGATTAGCACCATAGCGAAGAGTCAACTGCGACTTCGACTCGGCATATCTCTTTCGGAAGAAGTCGGAAATGGCCGCATCGTACTCGGCGGTGTGTTCAAACGCCTATATTTCCATATCAGTAACTGAACTCCACTGAAAGTGGAAACCTGAAGATACTGACTTTCAAAGCATAGCTATTTCGAGCCTCAGCGGTGATCCCGCCTTTGTCAAGCTGCTCCAAGAAGCCTGGATAATCGGAGGGATCGGACAAGATCGTGACGCGAACGTGGTTCTTGGCTGCAGCTCGGAGAAGCGTGACTCCTCCTATGTCAATCTCTTCAACAGCCTCATCAATGGTAACATTGACCTTCGCAATGGTCTCCTTGAAGGGATAGAGGTTGCAGACGACGTAGTCGACCTTGTCGATACCCTGTTCGGCGAGATCATGTTCGTCAGACTCGATATCACGGGCCAGAATACCTGATAACCTCGTTAAAAGCTTGTCCTAATTTTCGCGTTTCATGTTGACTTACCAGCATGAATGGCAGGATGAAGAGTCTTGACACGACCAGACAACATCTCAGGAGCATGAGTGATAGCGCTGACATCTCTATTAATTACTTTGTTAGTGTACAAGGCCCAAAATAGCAGATGTTTGTGTTAACAAAGCTTCAATTTAACGCACTCTACCGGGAAACCAGCTTCGCGAACAAGCTTCGCTGTACCTCCAGACGCCAACAGGCGGATGTTATGCTTGACGAGACCCTTCGCCAAATCTAAAAGACCGGTCTTATCATAGACAGAGAGAATTGCGGTCTTCATTGCTGTTGCTAACGGTGGGGAATGCAGAATTCACAGTCTTCCAGTTTTTCAGTTTTTCTCTCGTGCTATTGCTTGCTATCTCACGATGACGTTTTTCCTCGAAACTCTGAAGCATATGGCGCGTTTATGCCTGAGACTACCCCATTACTGTGCATTTATGCCATCATTATAAATTTGTGAGCGCAGTTCGTGAGCTCCGTTCCTTTTTTTTTTTTTTTTTTTTTTTTTTAACGCTAAAACTATCATTCAATTGGCACAGTAAATTTATTGTGTCGTCAAAGCATTCCTACGAGATGTACCCATTCTTGGCGCATGTCCATGACATATGTGAATATCCTATGGTTGAATGGAGAACAGATTTTATGGTGAATCTTGGGTGCAGCAGGCTTTCTGGTGTTCCTTCGTGGATGCCTAAGGAGTACCCTTCGTGGACCCGGATGAGGCCCGGTGCAATGATTCGCCGAACATTCCTTTTAAGTTCATTCTGTTCTTGTGTCTGTGCTAGTTGTATCTGCGTAGGTTCTGTTTATAATGGCTATGACGGGATGAATACGGATTACCAATGCAAATATTGAACATTTTATCTAAAAAGATCATTGTGATACTATTTTATCACCAAATTTTGGTGTCGGTTATATTGTAAAAGCTCAACTCACCAGTTGGTGAATTGAAGACGTACATTGCAAGTTGCGCTTTTTCCTAACGTGTATAGAACATCGAAACACACATACGAAAGTCGTAGTGGTTGGGCAAAGGCGGTTAGTTGTGGCTTGAAAACAATTTGTGGCTGTGAGTGGCTCTGGCCTGTCCAACTAACCTTGGGTACGGCTTACCCACAGCCGCTGACGATTCCACGCACATCTCTACATCTACTACAACTTCTCGACGCTGCTGTATTGACACGAACTTCACCATGGTAAGCTTCGAATCGAGTGCTTTTAGAATGATTATTTAATAAACTAATTCTCTTTGTAATGATAGACTTCAATTGGTACTGGCTATGATTTATCGAACAGTGTATTCAGTCCAGGTATGCTTACATCGACGACAGAGCACGCATCATCTGTAATAGCACCTATCGTATTGAGAAAGGTTAACTAACTTTTGGATCCGCAGACGGACGGAACTTTCAAGTTGAATATGCTAGCAAAGCAGTTGAGGCTGATGGCACGGCGATCGGAATTAAATGCAAAGACGGCATTGTGTTGGCAGTCGAGAAGATCGTGTCTTCAAAACTACTAGTTCCCGGTGCTAATAAGAAGATCCAGACAATTGACAAGCATATTGGTGTTGTATGTTGTTTTTGCCATGCTTCGCCATGGATTAGATGGTGCCCCGGTACATTTATAGATGCTGACTGTCGTCGATCTGTAGGCATATTCAGGTTTAACTCCTGATGGACGTCATTTGGTCAGTCAGGGAAGATCTGAGGCGTACACGTGGCGGGGTACATACAAGGTTCCCATCAGTGTTACTTCCTTGACGGATCGTCTCGCAGGTTACGTTCAGGCATATACTTTGTACAATTCGGTTCGACCGTTTGGTATCTCGGCCATCGTAGGTGGTGTTGATCACTCTGGTCCGCATCTTTATACAATTGAACCATCTGGTGCTTATTGGGTATGTAATATTTCAATTCTCGTGGGGGAAGTGTTAGCAATAATGCAAGTATTAATTATGATAGGGCTACTTGGGTGCTGCTACCGGGAAGGGCAGGCAGGCGGCCAAGTCAGAGCTAGAGAAGTTAGATCTTCCTAACATTTCTGCCAAAGATGCTGTCAAGGCTGCAGCTAAGATCATATATGCTACACACGATGATTCGAAGGATAAAGATTTCGAGCTTGAAATATCATGGGTCAGTACGTCTGAGACCAAGGGAGTGCACGAGTTTGTTCCCAAGGAATTGCTAGAGGAAGCCGAGCGTCTAGCGAAGGAAGAAGACGAAGACGAAGAGATGGAAGAGGACTAGATAACTCGCAATCTTGTATTATAGCATTTAAACGATATAATGTATCATCCAGCATACACGTATGGTGATTCACGGTTCGCTTCGTGAATTGTCTTATATATACGGTCTTCGCACATATTCGCATGTAGTATATTGGTCTATGGCGATCTCTACTATCATGAGTCAATCCATTTAATTACGTTCAGCTATGTATACATAACATCCTCATACTATAAACTTTCCAACCAAATTTTGACAAAACCCACTTTGAAACTATATAACACAACCTCATACAACCCCATGCAATGGTCAGGCCATCTAACGGTATCTCCACAAGCTGAGAGTGTTGTGCTTCTTCCATGTGTGTCTTCTGCCAGCCTTGGTCTTGGTGTATCCGTGACCCTTCTTGATACCTCTGGAGGCCTTACCAGCTGCAGTAAGACCGCGAGACTCGCGATGCTTGTGGACAGCAGCAATGATCCAGTTGTACTTGGCGTTGTTGCGAATAGCGTTGTGCTGGGGGTCGACGAGGATGACTTCGTAGTATTTGTAACTCGAGTCTTGGTTAACCCAGTACGAGTTCAAGACGCGAAGGTTGGGGCAACGGCGGCCAATACGCTCCTCGGCAGTAGTGCGAAGAGATCGCTGGTACTTGAGCTGGTTAACACCCATGTTAGTGGGCTTACCTATACCCAATTGTTAACGCTATTTCGTTCAATCTATCATTTAGAGTATGCATACCATAAGTGGCACCCTTGTGAACGGGTTTCTTGCGGCCACCACGTCTGACACGGATCCTGTAGATGACGAAACCCTGCTTCGCCTTGTATCCGAGACGTCGAGCCTTGTCGGGACGGGACGGACGGCTAGCACGGTGGATCACATTCAACTGACGGTACTCCCAGCAACGGACCCGAAGAAGGAATCGAAGAACATCGGACTGCTTCTTGCGTTGCAACTATAACAAAGCATGTCAGTATTATCCGGACATCGCATAAAATCCTAGTCATTTCATGCAAAGATCAAAGAATTATAATTACCTCCTCAAGATACTTATAGGCACCCACTATCCAATCGTTAGAACAATTCTCTAAATTTCCTTATAAAATATTTATATCATTCAACAGTCAAATGGACTTACTTGTTACTTGCTGGACCGAATGGTGGTTATCGTATTGTTGAACTTCACCTGGGTTAGTATCTCGACAGAGGCCGTCGCAACTTCACATCAACTAGCACTGTGTTGGTAGATGCGTGGCATAGCGAAGGTAAGCTGCCCTATCATCGATTTGATGTGACTGGTTTTTTAGGGCTTCGATGGGAACAGTTTTGCGGCCGACAACTCTCTCCTCTTCGCATAACTCCCAAAGCAAGTGCCAACTTCCCACAGCAATCAAACCCTAATTTGGAACCGGGTAAGTTTATTTCTAAGGCATTGGTTATATATCGCCGAGTTGCGCTACATACTATTACCTAACTTTACTTTTTATTGAAAAGCCAGTTCATATCTATAAGTACTATTTACAATTGTCTGGCGGACAAAACTTGGAAATAAAGAAGAAACGCAACAAACGAACAAACTTGGGGCAAAAAGTATGGACATTCCTAAAGAGTAAAGCTACCATTTCTCTGGGATATCCATGTCCACATGATTTTGGGCATGAATAATATCGCATTGCCACGGCAAACATCAATAATATGCTGTGAACTTCACACAACCCTAATTTTTTTGATTATACAAAGTTTATTATTGCACAGCGTCCGGCGAAACAAAAGGGAAACGAAAGTGTAATGATATATATAAAGGAAAGTCGAAGCAACGAAAGAAACAAGCATTGTGTTACATCACAAACCCTAACCCATAGTTGGCGATTTGAGGCAAGATTCGTCTACAGTACGTATCTATACGTTGCCTCGGTGGCTTAGTTGGTTAAAGCGTGAGTCTCATAATCTCAAGGTCGTGGGTTCGACTCCCTCCTGAGGCATAATACGAGTCGAGGGACTGGTCTTTTTTTTATTTGTAAAGCTTTTGTGATTTGATGCAATAGCGCATCAAATGTAACGCATTAATACACTTCTAGTAACAACAAATATAATGATGTTATTTAGAATTACCTAGCCGAGTCAATGCCGATCTATGCAAATGTAGTATATATATAACTTTGAAGAAGAATGCTCAGTGTAAGCTTCTGCCTAAACTTTCCAATTTCAACACAACATTTACAAGAAGATACAAAAAACTACAAATACTAATTGACAGCCACGGTTGGTTCTCGAATAGTCTCCGGTTCGGACGCGCCTTCTTGTGTGCCTGGTTCTCGATCTTCTATTACGGACGTCGCAGGTTCAACGTCACCATTCTCATCTATCTTCTCAGATTCAGCTTCTTCAACTTGCAAATCTTCCCAAGACTCTGCGACTGGTTCAGGTTCGGGTTCCTTTCTCGGCGTCGCTTTCACAGATCGCGCTGGGGAAGTACTACGCTGTGCTGAGCCATCAGCTAATGCTGCAAACGAATTCGACGACGCAAATATACCCACGTTCACCAAATTATTCATCGAGGTAGACGGCGTAGGCGTCGAGCTACTCGTCTGCGACACACCCTTCTCGCGATATGCAATAACGTTATCCCTCGTAACCCAACACAACTCCACAACCTCCGCAAGACGCTCCTGCAATATCACAAACTTGCGAAGAACCGGCTTCAGTGTTGCGAGCTCGGCTTCAACTTCTTCGACTCCTAATGACGACGACTTTGGGTGCAGGAGAACATCTTCGTCCGCGATCCATTGTACTGAGAAATGTAGTTGTGAAGACGCTGCAATGACGGGCTCGAGCTTTCGCTCTAGATCGACTCGCGTCAGTCCAATCTGTACAGCTTCGAGTAAGATAGCGTTGTAAGCCTGCTTCGGAGCCTTCCTAAGTTGAGTAGGAAGCGTACGGCTGGATGGAAGTGCACCTTCTTGAGCCCTGGTTTTCAAATATATAGCGTACGATCGAGTCAAGTTTCGCTCTGGTAACGTGGTTTTCGAAGTTCGATGTAGCAGAACACTCCTATGAGGTTCAGGATCTTGAGATTCGCTTTCAAGATTATATGCCTCGGCAAGAGTATGAATAAATTGTCGCTGAGTACGCTTCATGGGTGGGAACGCCAGGGACCGCTTCGGCGGCTTCGCAACGACAAACGAGTCAATAATCTTCTCAATGCTTTCACACCACTGTTTGTTCGTGCCGTAGAGGCGGAGGGAAAGCTCTGTGTGGATTAGCGATGAGTCCTTGCGTGCTTCTGTATTGATCTTGAAAGCTTCTGCGAGTCGATTATTTCGGGCAATGATAGCACATTGGTCGTTACTATAAAACATGTTAAAAGAAGTTTCTCAAGCCAAGGTTGTCGGCAACCAAATCACCTACCACTTCAATTCCCGTTTTGGACTCTTGCTAGTTTTCGTCGCATTACATTTAACAGTAGTCGTCAAATTACCACACGAACAGCTGATCTTAATCAGCGCGGTACAAGGGTTACCTTCCTCGCATTGGAACGGAGAATGACATGGCGTCTCGTCAGGATGTCCGCATGATTTAATTTTCTCGCACGGCTGACGGCACGGGTTTTCGCACTGATTCTCACGGTGACAGACTTTCTTGCAGCGGTGGGAGCCGCAGGCTAGGAGCTTGTTGCAGATAGTACCACATGAGACTTGCTGACGACTACATGGCTGGTTTTTCAGGACATTCTTGCCGCACATACATCCTCGTTCGACAAAGTAGGGGCTGCATAAATTATTAGAATTACTGTTACACAAGAAAGGACTAGGAAATGACTTACCACTTCGGACATTCCTCGTCATCTAAATGGCAGTTATGTCGAACGATAGGATGACCACAAGGGGTTTGCCTTGTGCAGGGATAGTCGCATTTAGGCGGTGTCGTACCGCACGGAATCGGAGGCATACTCTTCGTCCTCCCACAGTGGCAAGTCAATTCATCAAAGCTGGCCTCAAGGCACGGCGGACACGGTCCACGATGACAAGTCATCTGACAATGATGACTCCTACATTTCAAAAGTCGGTTGCAAGTTTGTAGGCAAATATGTTGTGGTTCAATATAGTCCTCGAGATTTTGAAGACTATTGTTGTCTTTATTACGGCGTTGTTTGAATGCTCGTTCTTGACCTGCTCGTTCGGCTGGACAGCAGGGAGTCCCACACTCGTGGCGTTGGCAGTTCAGTTGGATACGGCAAATCCGATTGCATCGGGGTGTTCCGAGAACTAGATCAGCACTGCATGAATGGTCAGTGTATATCCGATAAGCTTACAGAGGACACGTGACATACCATGGCAAGGTAATCTGGTTGTATCCGCACACACAAGGGACAGTGACTTTTTCCAAACATGGCCAACACGTTCCAATATGGCAACCCTGCTTGCAGGAGTGGCCACATGGCAGCGTTTTACCGCATAAATCTTTGCATGTAGGAATAGGATCTGTGCACGTTTCTCTAGGATGACCTAGGATTTCTTGGACAGTATGTCTGGTACACGGGCACGTCACAATAACATCAGGGCTCAGGGGGCAATGAGCCGGCTCTAAATCTTGAGGATGGCAGTCTTTCTGACACTGGTGCTCCCCGCAATCAAAGTACCTATTCCAACCCATTAGTAACCAAGTCACTCCACAAAGCAGATAATGTAACAACTCACCGACAGCAGATATTACTGCACTTGTAGATTCCAGTCCACCATGCTGAATCACCATCCTCGTCGATAAATACACTTCGCTTGGCAGGTAATGTCTGAAAGCACTTTACATCCTTATCCTCCTTACCACAGTAGCAGCTACTACGAATAGGAGCCTGGCAAGGTCCACAAAGCCCTGTATGGCAAGGTCGGGGACAAGTATGTACTCCACATGCCATCATCTCGCCACACACAACACCGCAACTCCAACCATCATATTTCGTGTCCACACAATGTCTTTGTGACGACGATTTGCCACAGAAACAATCAATTTGAGGGCCCAATGCCTGACATTTGGGATGCGGTCCAGGGTGACAAGGCACCTGGCACACATGGGGACAATTTGAATACTCTGCGGCACAAGTCTCCCCACAACTATGCGGAGGAAACAAGGGTGACTGATCTGGGTTCTCAACTTTCCCGCACCAGCAGCGATACCGTTGTGGTATATCCTCGCGTGATGTCTGACATCCCGGACATCGCCACGGCTGACTCTCGAATGGCTGAGATGGGTTGTTTTCCGCTCCTGTAGTCTTGAGCTGCTTTGCCCACTTTTGAATGCAGTTGACGTGGAAAACACGATAACACGTGCCGCAAGTCCAGATTCGTGATTTCCGAGTAATAGAGTTGATGCAAATCATGCACTCGTACGCGCCAGTGTGTATTTCCTGTAGGATACTGGCCGACAACGAGTTCGCGTTCAGGTCAAGGCCGAAGAAATAATCCGCCAGATCCAAAGTTGCGAACGGAATGTCTTGTTTCGCATACTGATGTTGATAATCGTCAAAATTGTCGTCGGTCTGTGTGTTTACGAGCCCCGGCAGCGTTAGTTGCGTTCCGAAAGTTGAAGGAATAGTCCGTTGTCTTGTGCTTCGTTGGCTATTCGCGTTGCCATTTCTTCCTCCACGTCTTCTATGCCTGCTAGACTGATCTGCTGTAGCCTCATCACGCTGCTGTTCGCCATCAGCGCGGCCGCCATGCTGGGTGCGAACCCGGTGTCGCGTGCCTTGCTTGCCGTGCTCTTGAATATCAATTCGGCGATCGTCAAACGTAGGTGAATCTTCATGTCGCGCAGTCACAGTCGTTGCCGTCCGTATATTATTAATGTCGGATTCCATCTGCTGTTTCTGGGCACGGTTACCGTTATTATTCCGTCGCGGTCGATTCCCAGCCCGCTCAGTCGCCATGTCGCTGGTTACCGATTCATGACCCCGCTGCTGGGAAACACTCCCCTCGGACTGCTGGTCTTGCTGCTTCGTATTTCTAGGCTTTCGCTGCTGTCCCCTATTCTGTAATCCAGGCACCGAAGACGAAGATCCACTCTCTCTTATAGTATCAGGTAGTGGCACCACAGCACTCTGAATACCACGATGTTGCATCTCAACACCAGCCATATGTTCTGATTGCTCTTGAAACAACTTTATCCCAAACGAACTCGCAAAAGTTAAACTTATTGTCAAATATTAGTGGAATCAAGGTTGTTCAGAAGTAATACGAGTATCAGTCAGTACGATTTCGTAGAATATTTCACACGGCAACGGCGTGGCGGTATTAAGTAATTCTCGGAGACAGCGCAAATCTGCGCCACTGTGGCGCTTGTCTGTCACGAAGCAAATATTCCGCAGTTGAACTCATAGCTCACAAGCCGTGCGGCTCAATTATAGCGTGGCGCATACGGATTGATAGTGAGTAATACTTTCAACTTAGGCTGAGTAAATATCAGCTTGTCCAATTTGCGGACTTTTTTTTTTGTGACCACGTAGTGGTGAGTAATATATGTCAAGTAGCTCTGTAATAATCGTCATGGAACTCTTGTAACGCTTGTGAAAACACGGCAAGCTGGTGTAGTGCTGCCTCTTGCGGTATTTTTAATGACTGAGAAGTAAGGTGTGAAATTGGGACTGTTATTTCTTAAGATACAACTAAACTATCATCTAAACCAGCTCTTAGATCGTACGCGTATAAATTACGCCGCACTGGCGCATTCGAATCATTAAAAGTACGTAAACGTGTTGTACAATTCACTAATATACATTTCAGATCAAACCAGCGGCCAACAACTTCTAAACTGTCCTACACTTTACTCTGCCTTGTCTACAATATACTACAGCCATACACCACCCAGCCAAGCTTTTCATGCTCGTTCTCATCCTTTTTCGGCCGCAGATACGCTCGAATTGTAAGATCAACCCACACACGTTGAGTGCCCTCGTTCGGCGAAGAGTAAATCTTCCACAATTTTTCCTGTACCAGAGGCAAATTGTCACTAACGAAATAATTAGCCTCGTCAATCTTGTCGCACTGAAGAGGAGATACGAACCGATCTGGCTGACAGCCTACTAATTGCTCGGCCCCGGATCCGGTGATGGCGACGGTAAGGAAATCGCCGGCTTCATCCATCACGACTGCCGCAAATCCAAAAACTTTACCAGCTGGTCTAACATTTAAAGCAATTAGAAGAATGTTTCCGAAAAGTAAACACTTTCCAAAAATACGTGTCTATAATAGCCTGGTCCCAAGACTTGGGAAGAAAATCGCGGAATGAACATATAAGACGGAACGTATCATCGACTTTCGCAGTGGATACAATCTTCTTAATTGCAGTGGTCACCATACTTCGATCACTACAATATACTTACGATATCAAGTCAGCATATTTGCAAGTACTCGAGTCGGCAAGAAAATATACCTACAGCTTGAAGACAGCTTGACAGTTGCCGGCTGTGAGGGCGACGACTTGACAGGTTGAGCAATGTTTTCCTTTCCAGTCAACTGCGGCTGACTAGACTCATAGGCTTGAGATACAGTCTTCCGATTTTTGGAAGCACGGTCGTCCGTTCCTTCATTCTTACGCTTCTCAGTTTTCACAGGCACGTTCTCTTCCGGCTGTGAGGATGGAAGATTACTCGACGCCATCTGGTCTTCAGGTCGATCAAAGGTGCGAGCAGATGGGTCTGGATATCGAGATGGTGACGGAGATTGTAGAGGCTCCGAACGTCTGTCTGCAATCGAATGGTGACTAGATTCGACCGCTTTTGAGTCAGCAGGCAATACATTGACAGCATCCTTACCAAACTTCGGTTCTGGCGGCAGCGTAAGACCATTCTCATAATCATTCTTACTAAGCCGTCCCAGGCACTGAAGTCGCCTCGCAATCACAGCCTTCGCCTCCGGATCCTCATTCGCCAAGACGCGAATGAATGACCTTGCAGGATTTGTTCGATCACCATTAACCCTCGCCTCCAAATTTCCAAACGGACTCGTTTTCAATTGCAAGTGATCAATCGTGATAATTGCCCCGCATTCAATATTCGCCTTACAATACTCCCGATTGCCGTCAAACGGCGCGACCTCCATTAAATATTGGCCGCGTGGGAGCCCGATTTCTTCGACTCCCACGTCATTTTTGAAATTGTCGTTGGAAGTGAAGTCGGATACCTGGAGGACATATCTGCGGCCGCTTTCTAATGCTCTGATGACTTGCACGACGACCGATGCGGACATGCCTACTTTTAGATCTCGTAGTAACGTGCGGGGCTTGGGAAATGCGTCGCTATACGAATTCGATTTTGATACTGTGACATTGGCGGTGGCTGGCTGGTGGTGTGGTTGTATAGTAGGTGGCGCTTCTGTCCAAACTTTGGACGGGGCATTAGACGGCTGCGGCCGAACTGTGACACCATCACGACCGTTCTGTCGTGCTAGAAGTTCACGATAGTGATTCACAAAGTATTTAGAAAGAGTTGACAATTGCTCCGGGGTGACCAGTACTTTCTCGCTTTTTGTTACCGTTTTATGGTTTGACGGGTTCCAGCCGAAATAAGTTGTCTTAGCTGTTGACACACAGTGAATCGAACCATGATCCCGAAGTTGAAACTAATATCGTTAGAAAAATTCAAGCCCCCTGCATAAATTATGAAATTATGTACTTTCACATTAGTAAGAAAGATATAGTCGCCGGGGTGCACGCGCGGCAAGGACTTCTCGTCACGGCCAAACACAGTCGCTTGCATCCTCTCGAAGTCCACATTCACAGACGCGTCTGTAAGAATAAGAGAAATATACACAGCTAATTCATGTCAACAGCTTCTTCAAACTGTATCGAGAGTCGAATGACGTACCTCCTGTCCGTGCAGTGAGTGGACCCTTCAATTCATCTACCCTGCCACCGAAACAGTAAAGCCGAGAGCCGACGTGTTCTCCACGATCAATGCTCCTTATACTATCAATAATTGGACATTCCATTTGTGATATTGTTGTCAATATGTCAATACTTTAGGCGTCGTATTCGGATGTTGCTGAAGAACGACATAAACGTGTTAACGGGTTAACCAACACGCGTTGCCTAGGCGATTCTGGTTTTGAACTTTAAGATCTAGAGTTTATTGTCACGTGATGGACCGACTTCGACTACGAACGTCATACTGCGCTCGCTTTCGAAACGTGAGGTCAGTTACTACACATTTTGTTCTCTTTACCAGACTGGTTGCGACATCAGTGACGCAATAGTTTGAATTGAGGTTGTCACTAACTTAGTATCCTTGATATGTGCACGGAGGGTAGGCTCACTCTCTCAGTCTGTCAATCACAAACTGCCAAGAATTCAGTGCCCAACATCAATACACATTTACGATAGTTTCGGCACATTTATAGTAAATGACGATCATAGAGAAGATATTTGTTTCTAGTACAACCTCTCAGATACACATCTTAATGAATCAATAACAAATTCGAAATCAAACCTTATGCTATCGAAATCCTCAGTATCATACAAGTGTAATATGGTCCCACCAACGCCTAATTGAATAATTCTCAAAGGAGACATATGTGCGCGTCCAAAGCTACTTTTTACAGACCGGATCAACGTCGGACGCGATGTTGCACTGATGCATAAGTCTGTGGCCGCCCTCCTCGAACTGACCGGTTACGGAGTGCCAGACACCGCGGTTGAAGAAGATGACTAGATCGCCCTGGTTCCAGTCGTGGCAGTAGATGTGGTCTGGCGAGATGTTGTGGCGCATGAGCCGGTGGATGGTGTTGCGGGCATCCTCGAGCTCGAGGGTGCCGTTCGGGGTCTCGAGCTTCCAGATGCAGCAGCCGTGAACCTGCATGTGGTGCTTGCCGGTAACTGGATTCGTCCAGACAAGAGGCAAGCGCTTGACCTTGGACTGCTCCCACTCGGGCAGCTCGTCCAGCGGGAGCTCCTTCCCCTCGGAGACCATGGTCAGGCCGTCGGAGGTAGCTTTGGCGGGAGAGATGAAGATGTAGGGGTGGGGCGCGTAGACGACGGTGGTGTTGAGCGCGAACTCCTTGTCTTCGTCGGAGAGGTTGTCAAAGGCGATTGCGCCAGACGCGAAGGCGGTGGTTGCCTTGGTGGTGGTAATCTCCTCGCCGGTATCCTCGTAGCGGATTTTTTGACGCTTGTCGACGGGGCAGTCAATGCCCAAAAGAGTCGTCACGACCGGGGGAGCGAGGCCGTAGAGGGCAGAGTCGATGTGCCAGCGGTAGAAGCGAGTGTATCCGTTGGCCATATCGTCGTTGGAGAGAGGATCGTGGTGGAAGGACATGTGGGTCGGATGGCGGAGGAGGAGGTCTCGAACGCCGGCGTGGCCATCGTGGCGGCCCTGGCCGAGTATCTGTACCTGGGGCTGGGCCGGAGTGGAGTGCCCGTCGCGGCGCAGGACGGACTTCTCGTGGCGGAACTCCTTGGAGTGGCCGTAGGCGCCTTCGCAAGTCGGGTCAAAGCGCTTTGTGAGCTGGTACTGGGACGACGGCTTGAGCTCGGCGAGATCAGGAAGGACGACGACCAGGTACTCATGGACTGCTTTGTAGAGGCGCTGGAAGTCATCTTCGTTGAGATCAGCAGGGTCCTGGGCGTAGGCAGGAAGGCTGATGCGCGCACCGAACGGCGCGTTCTCAAGGGGAGTGATCTGGAGAACGTCGGGCGCGGAGACAGTGACGGATTTAGTGGTCGTTTCGGACATGGTGTTTTGAAGATGAGCAGTGAGCAATGATAAGTGACAATGTCAAGAGAATAGGAGCGGGGATCTTATAGAATGATGCATTGAGAGAAGAGCGAGCATCCGGGGATCCGAGATGTTCGTTATCAGACGGGCAATAATAATGAGCTACGAAAAGTGACGACTGCGAGGTCGTCAGACGACTGGCACGCGCCGAAGACGCAATACCCTCGATCCTGCTATTATGGTTCCCACAATCAGCTAGACCACAACATATTGTTGTGTGGTGGGATGCCATTACTCGCCCCCAGAACAGCAGGCAAAGCCTCACGCTTGCGGAGTCATCGTGGCGTTGCGTTATGCGACCCGCTCGGTTGTTCGAGATTCGTTGGTCCGACCTCCCCTGAAAATTTCAGGCAATTTACTCCTTTCCTGCGTTTGCTGGGCTCTGGCAAATTGCTTAATCTTACGATCAGTCTGTCTTTGCTTCTGCTAGATCGCCACGATATGGATTAGTCTGCGCGGGTTCTCGACAATGAACTTGACCAGATCATTCAAATACAATAATTGCATGGCACAGATTGTCTAAAATTATTTACTGTCTCCTGGTACCTGCACTGGCGGAAGAAGCGTCGGGTCAGTAGTCAAAACAAAAATGGCTGTCGTTGCTGTTTAACCTTAAAACCGGGTTGGGACGTCTGTGCGCCCTCCTCGTGCGCCGCATCGCAGGAGCCCGAAGCACATCCGTCGCACCATTCCACATTTGTGCATCTTGTAGGCCAACTCCGACGCCGTCGAGACCCTTGTGACGTTATAACCTTAGGATTCTGTTGCCATGGCACCACGGCACCGCACCGTAAACAACGGCAAACAGCCCGTCTGTCAAATCTAGATGGTGTGTTTGAGACTCCCGAGCTCCCGGTCTTGCTTTCTCCCTCGCGGCACGAATATTTCTGTATTCTTATGTCTTGCCGCGAAGGTCAATACAGTTGTCACGATAACAGTGGCAGTGAGAGGAACGGTCTTTACTCATCATCGGTCGGATCCGAAGTGTACTCGGATTCTGCCGTCTGAGAAGTCAAGGCTTTAGGTCTGCCCATCGCTACTTGCTACGGAGAACGGGCACTGTTTGGTCGGGCCGTCGGATATAGCGTGTCTTTGCTGTCATCGCGCTGTTTGTGATTTCTCGGCTCGCGTCCCGAATACACCGACAACCTGCTACGTCAGTACCTACATAACGATGTCTTACCCCGGCAGACCGTCCATTGATGCGAGTAACTACCGCGAGCGCCTAACATATCTCCAAGAATCCCGACAACGGCGAATGCACGGAGGCACCGCGCGTTCAATCCGTCACAATCTGTCTCGCAACTGCGGTAGAATATTTCCCCCACGTCCGCCGGCGGTGGTCGAAGGTGTGGACTACTCATACCCGTACACCGGCACTCTCAACCCACTCATCAACGTGTCCCTCCACTTCGCGGGCCTAGCATGCGGTGTGGTCCTCATCTTCCTGTTGTCTCGCGACCTGCAAGCCATCCGCGCCGCACCGCGCCTCAACAGAACTGGCGGCAAGGAAATTTGCGGCATCCTCCTCGCGTGTCTGAGCATTACCGTCTCCTTCATCAAGCTCTTCCCGAAAATTGCACTCAAGTCGCGCAAGGTCTACCCGTTCGAGGTTCTGCTCGGCTTATCGTTTCTAGTGTATACTGTCGCAGGCGGGAATGGAGGACCTACGAGAAGTAGTGGTATTGGCGGCAAATATAATTGGGTCGTGACGCTGATTCTGATGATATACTGGTTTGTTGTTGCAATTATCGGATACCGCGACACCAAAGCATACGCTGCTCGCCAGGAAGTCGTGAATAGTCGAAGTGGTGGACTTCCCGGGCCGGTTTTGCTTTCACCACGATTATCATCGTTGACTAGTCAGGGAGAGTCCGCTGTCCGAGAAGACGGCGACGATGCGAGTGCGCGGCTTGGAAACGCAGATTTGCCGGTAGCGCCGCCGCCGGCAAAGACTTCTGCGCCAAAAGTCAAAGGCGAGATATACGAGCTTGAGATGCAAGCTCCCCGTGCAAACGCTGCGGCGCGACATCGGCGGCGTCGGACGACTGTGTACCTTGAGCCAGAGCCAGAGCCGCCGGACGAGTATCACGGTGACGAGACAAAGGACGCGGATACTACCCGGAACCAGAATGAGAGAATGTTCTTGCCGCCGGAGGCGTTTCATTCTACCTTGCCTGAGATATATACTCTAGGGAGATCCCGACGCGGTAAGAGACCAGCTTCGGTTGGTTAACTGTCTGAGAAAGCTGTGGGCTGTCGATCTGTAATCTGTATTCTTATTCTGTTATACGTGGTGTTGCTGACAGTGGATAAGTACTATTAAGTGCTTTAGTCGTGGCAGTCATGAAAACTGTTGATTGTGTGCCAAGCTTGTAGATTTCAGGTAGGTCGAGTGCACCAACTGTTTTACTTCGGTTGTTTTACTGGAGTGAATCCATAGGTACGTTATATTGTGAAGTAATAAATTAGTAGTTTACTGTCGATTTGTGAGCTCGATCTCTTGTGGTAATTGCGTGCCAGATAATTTAAGCGACAGCCTAGAAACAAGAGGCAAGGAGCTTGCACGTCGTCTAAGTCATCTTATGACGAGGTAACCCCACTGCCAATCAAACGTTCACCATCACAGACAGTGCTGCTACATATTTTCGCCTCAAATCGTATGGTCAGAGTCGCCAGCGTAATCACTAACAAGTTTCTAGCTAGCGCCCATGAGGTCGGCGTACTGTGGACAGGGATGGACGGATGAAGGTCAACATTTTTTTGGAGCATAGTTTTTATTTCTTTTTGTTCTTGCCGTCCTTGCGCGTTCTGCTCGTTTTGTAGCGGCTAAATCTGCATCTATATTCTTGAAAATTTGCATAGCTCATCTTACTGGAAGCAGCCAATTGATTGTCGCGGCCCAACAATCACTCAGCGCGTCTTTAAAGCTATTATTGTAGTATGGCGGTAATTATAGCATCTTAGGAGACCGATAATTATAACATTCTAAAACTTGCAAACATCAGAAAAACACAAACACATTTATGTTGCAGATTTATCTTTCAATTGTCATTTTGCATAGACAGATTAAAACATGGCATGACATTATGAAACCATTATAACCTATCATGACGTGCATAGCAAAAATTATTCTTATAAATATAACAATTCGCAGTAGACAAAAAAGCAACCTCAGCATATATCCACTTCACAACCACTTTATCAACCACAAGAAAATGCCAACACATAGAAAGTTCGTTTAACTCTCAAACACCGTTCTTCTTATAGACCAAGCCCTATGTAGAAAACAACACAACGTAAGCAGATAACTCCATCAAAACCAAACCGTGAACAGCATGAGCGACACACACTTCCATAGCAATACACTTAATCAAACCAACTTCCACCGCAAATAAAATACTTTTTTTGGCTTCGATACTAGATCTGGAAACGACAAAGACCGACGCGCGTGAAATACTCCACATGCGCGCGATACGCGACGGATCGGCCCGAGATGGCCAGCGTGGTAATCACGCCTTCGCCAGCACTGCACTCGGAGTCTTCCTGGCCCTCGCAAATATAACAGTCCTCGGGCGTTGGCGCGAGCGGGCCTTTGGAGATGTACACTTCGCTTCCAGAATGACGCCAATCAATCCCAAGAGGGACGCGAACAACGGGGTCGGATTTGTGAGTCACTCGGGTCATTTGGGCGTCATAGTACGAGACGATGGAGTCAACCCAGTCTGCGAACTCCCGGTTGCCCACACGCGGTTGGCCGTACGTCACGATTTCAGGGACGTAGCCTTCCGTGATAAGATCTGCAGCAGCGAGAATAGCTATGGCGCCACCGAGTGAGTGGCCCGTGACCAAGAGGGAGTAGTCGGGATACTTGGCCTTCAATTCCTCTAGTATAGGCTTAGTGTATGTCCGGGTCTCGAGATATGATCGCAGGAAACCACGGTGGACCATGCAGCGCGAGCAGCCGGTAACACTCTCGGAAGAGACAGATGGATACCGTTCCTGTATGGTGTCAAGATTGGTGAACCAGTTTGTTAGAGAGTTTGTGCCTCTAAAGACAAGCAGGATGCGTTTGTGGTCCGGTCGGTGATCGACAGCGATGTATCCCGTGCATGAAGTGTCAAACCCAGTGTTAGTAAACGTCCGTACGATCTCGACGCCGGGATTGAAGAAATCGCACGCGCGTGTGCAGTTGAACGGTGCCGTAATACCAGGAGATGGCACGCAATACGCGATATTGTTCAAGAGTGCGATTTCCTCTAGATGCTCGAGCTGATAGTGCGATATAGTGTAATGTGACGAGCTGCTGCCAAACAACGGACGAATGCCAAACAACGAGCCGAAAAATCCAGTAGCGCTGACCTCATCGTCTTTTGCGACCGGCGCGTCTGACAGTGCGCCGTATTGTTCTGCGCCGCTGCTGTCTTCGGAGATCTCGTTGACAAATGCCACGAGTTGCTCGTCATCCGAATTCACGTCAGTGACAGTGTAGGTATCTTCAGAGTGGTCATAGTAGTAGGACACTCCAGGCGTCCCATCACTGTCGGGAGTCAAATACCCAAGTGTAAATCCGAGAATAATGGCAATGACCACGGTCGATACGAGAACCACAATCTGTCGCTTCCGGTTCATAGACAATATCCGATGGCAGAGAGAGAACACACTCTGCTTTACTGTCCGCCATAGCAGCCGCAACGCTTTCTTCACAGGATTGCCGTCGTCGTTGTCTACTTCCGGCACAGCCTCGTATTCCTTCGCGACGCCGTCGAGATGAGCAAAGTCGTAGTCGTCAGCCTCGTTGATGCTTAAGGCCGACCCGTCTTTCTCTGGGAGTGACGCAGACTCGAATAGATACGACCGCATACTAATCTGGCGATCGTGCTGGTGCGTTCAACCACCTTTCAAGGAGTGCGCGTGGTGGTAATGTAGTGTGTGTGCTGCAGCTAACTGTCAATCACACCAAATTGCGCTGGGGAGCAGAATTCTACGCAAGGTAAGGAAGGGCATGCTGAGGCCACTCCTGGCTTCCAACCGTATCTTGTGGTGACAATATGCGCACGCTAAAAGGCCACTTTACTGCACTCATTACGCGCATCGCGCTGTTCACTTTGTAGTCGAAGCATGCATGCGAAAACCTTGGTATCTACGCGCTCTAAGGATCTGATGAGACTCCTATCAGAACCACTATGACACAATGCATACTAAATTTGCTGACTAGCTTGGACCTCCTAACACTGGCCCCGCCCAACTAATTACTTAGCGATGCTTAGATTATTGACACCAGAAAACAAAAAATATCCTCGCCGTTAGGGCGATAACGCGATAAGACATCCAATTTAAGGCCCGCACTATTCCTACTCTGCACAAGCGCTGTCTTGTCCAATTAGTTGTCAACCAAAGGGGGCTGAGGCGGTTCCATGCCGACTCTTTAGTTGTGTCATATTTTATTGGCAGATTCTACTGATTGTGGTTATAGCTTAGCTGCTGCTAGACGCTAGGCCATAAGAGCAGCGCTTCGTAGGTATGACTGGCTAGTACAGTAGTACCTGGTCATCGGTATCTATATGTTATATCGACACAATCCGCCAATCGTAGCACATGCGGCCTAATCGGCCCTACGTTGTGATTCATTTCTCCATTCTTTGCAAAAATGCCAGTTGCACTTTGAATACCTTGAACGGGATAGCCATGCGTCAGGCGTAGGTCGCCATCATAATATCAGCAGGAAATATATTTCGTCGATACAGCAAGAACTCGGTCTTAACCCATCAAAGCAACACTATATATCCATCATCCGTACTATCTATATAAGATACTTTATTGTAATAACGAAACATCTGCTCTCACTTGTCGCCAACAGACCGTATCATTCAAAGTTCGCGAAATACCGCAAACGCTTCGTCGGCATTATCGGCGCGGAACATCGATCCACCATGATTAAAATAATATCGCACGCCATAAAGAGTGACGCACACCGCAACGAGGATAACGGGGTAATATTGCACTTTCACCGTGTTCG
This sequence comes from Lipomyces mesembrius, assembly GCA_038497805.1. Taxonomy (NCBI): domain Eukaryota; kingdom Fungi; phylum Ascomycota; class Lipomycetes; order Lipomycetales; family Lipomycetaceae; genus Lipomyces; species Lipomyces mesembrius. The sequence continues at coordinate 205,295 of MU972920.1, forward strand.
GTCCGAGCCACTATAGCAATCAACGCGTGTAAGAATTTGATCCCGCCAACACAAGAAATAGAAATGAAGGAAAGTAAGAGAACAAGCTAATAAAAATACTAGATATGACACGGTTGGAAATTGCAATGTATTAGAACTCTCTTTCGACATTATTACACGCAATAGGCAATAGGCAATACAAAACCGGAAAATACAGTTACAATAGAAGAGCACATACACACATCATCAATTGAACACATTATGCTTACAAATACATGAACACCAAACAAAGATCTGAGAGAAACACAAGAACTGCACAGAGAAAAACTAAGAGAAATGTTTACTTAAACATCTTTCGCACTTTATCAAAGAATGAAGTCTTGCTCTTCGGCGATCTCGTATGCCCTTTGGGATTCTTATCTGACGCAGGCGGGGCTGCCGGCTTTGGCTCAGTGACGTCCTTGGGAATATCTTCTGCGTTCACGATCTCAGGTGCAGTCGAAGTGGACGTATCAACAACTTCCGACACAGTGCTGTCTGCAGATGGCGGTGACTGGGTCTGCGTATCCTTGACAATAACTGGCTCGTCTTCCGCCGTGGTAAGCTTAGGCTGCTGCAACTCGTTGATACTCACTGCATGGTTGGGGATGGCCGGTCCGGGAGGAGCATGAAATGCACCAATGGCATCTTCCTGGGTAATAGGCTCCTGCTCGTTGGACTTGATCGAAGGCTTCGGTAGCTCGTCGTCCGGCCCAACCGAGACTTCTCCTGGAGGTGAAGACAAACCATTAATCTTGCCTTGCGATGGTGCGGGCTCGACAGCAACAGTATCAATAGGTGTAGGCTCTGGCTCAACTGGAATTTCCGGAGTAATCTTTCGCCCAGAGTCAGCAACCGTCGACTCGGATTCCGTAATCGCTGGTTTGGGTTCATTCAACGTTCGCGGATCAGTGGTGGATACTTCACGGAACTCTTGGATCTCACTTGCATTGGCTGGAATCGCAATGCCAGGGGTTCCCAAAAATGGGGCGTGGAGAGGCATCACAGTAGGCATCACAGTAGGGGCTGGTGCCAACTCTTCCTTGTGCTCAACGGCATTCGTTGCTCTTTCAGGCGCCGGCTCGGCAGCAGTTATAGTGGCAGTTGGCTCACTCGCAATTTTTTCCACAGGATCATTCTCTGGTTCCACTGCTACTGCGTCAGTACGCGACTCAGTTGCTCCAGTAGCTGCTGAGTCTGAAGCTGTCGTCGCGTGAGCTGTCGATTCAGTGACTGCTGGCTCAGGAGCAGGCTCGGGCTGTCGGGATGACGACGCAGCAGCAATAGGGATACCGCCGCTCTCCGGGATATATCCACCAGGCAAGTTAGACACAGTGCTTGCAGCCGCAATATCGTCTAAGTTTAGAACGTTATTTGTTATACCAGACGAATCCGTCTCTGTTCTTGCATTGGGATCAATCACCCATTTGTTGTCAACAACGAACTGTTCCAACAGTTAGCTTTGCCCCATCGATCCCGTCTTCATCTTATCTCAAAAATAAAATAAAACGCTGATATACCTTGTATACTATTTTTTCGCTTGGAAGTGGAATAGACACAGACCAGGATCCATCGACGTTCTGCGCAAGTGGAGCAGACTTTGACCAGTTATCGAAGGAGCCAGTGACGTATACTTCCTCCGTAGGTGGATCGGCCGGCCTGTTTATAGACCACGCATTAGATTCAGTTGAAATATATACACAAATGGAATAATTACCAGTTAAATGTGTAGGAAAAACCCATTGTTCTAAAGGTGGGGTACACTCACGCAGGCAGCCAACTGTCGATCGGCGCGACAAACAGAATGAAAATGATCCAAGGGTTATTGTCCTAATTTAGAACCAAAAGGTCGAAAGAATAAAGAGGCTACACAAAATGTGAAACGAACAAGAGAAGAGAATGGAAGGAAAGAATAATACGGAAGGTGAATATGTGTCAGCGCTTGAGATCGCGTGGGTTTGGGGGGGAGGGCCGGTCTGTATGACGCGCGAGATGGAGGCCAAAATTAACAAGGAACAATAGCAAATGAATGAATGAGATATCGTACGCCGCAGTGAACTTAACGGGTGCACGCCAGTTTTGATATCTCTAGTGCGTCATTGCTATTTTCTGTGTTAGATGAGAGTTGAGTGTGCCGCTGATTATCAACGTGCAGACGTCAGCGAAGGAGCCGCACGCTACTGTCGGCTGCAGAGTAATTCGACTGATGGCGTTGCTGATCGGTCACCAGCTCGGTTGCAATGTTTTTCTCTCGACAACTACAATGCAACGCAGCGATTTAGACTGCTGGCATTTGGCGAGAGACGCGCGCATAGTCACTATGGTAATATGTAGACGTATCAGAAGATTCTCCTCAGAGGGCCACGACAAGCGAAATATCTACTGCAGCATAATCGGCAAAATAGTGAACGTTGAGATGATTTACAAACTTGAGAAGTATAAAGTAGTAGACAATTAGTACAGATTTTTAGCCTCTGTACAAGTCATGTAAAACAGGAGTGCAGTCATCTTTATACACAGCCGGTCTGCTCTGCTCCCTGCGTCATGCAAATTAGCAAGCAAGCACAGCCATTGACTATCATAAGACCGTGCTAAGATTTCAGCTTTTAAGAACTGGTTTGCTATCTGCGACCATATCCCGTTCAGACAGAAATTTGTTATCTGTTCAAAGTGTATGATTTCATGCAGGCCAGGATCCATATTCTATAAATTCCTATAAATTTAATGACAACTGATCCATGTACAGTTGCATGATAGTTAGCTATGGAGATTCTCGTGTGTGCTGTGTGGCTGAATGCAAAACAAGGGTCAATACTACTATGATACGATACCAGCAGGAATGTGAACATTGAAAAAATGTAGGATAATGTAACAAAACCTACGATGTTTTCGTGCGTTACGACTACATACTCGCCGACATATCAATTTTAATTCAGGATTTCCTTATATAATAGTGTTTACGACCACCAAATCCCACCTCCTCCACTTTTCGAGCAGAGAGAGACACAACTAAAACAAGGAAGGGTCTGCCCAGCCTCATAGCCACTTAAGTGCGTAAAACTGTCGCGTTTAAGCCACAGAAGCACACATGGTGAGTGCACGGACTATTAATAGTGCAGCGAACTCGAGACGCGCGTGGAGAATGTAAAGTTACTTTGCTTGCTGCCCCTGCTGCCGAATCCGTTCTCGATCTGCTCTAGACACCACACGGCCTTTAATCTTTCTTACAACATTTCTCCTCCCTCCACCACTACTTAAGCGTGCTGAATTGAATTGCTCCCACGGCGGCAATCGATTAATATCATGCGATATCTTCCTCTGCTCATGACCGGGCTCGCTGGCCTGGCGACCCTTCCATCAGTGTCCGCGACCCGCTTGATAAAATCCACGTCGCTCCAGACTTGTATCGAGAACTCCGACTTCTCTGCCTCGTTGTTCAACGTCATCTTCACACCCGACAATAGAACCATCTCTATCGACGTTGTTGCTGTTTCGTCGCTCGAGGGGAATGTCACAGCCAAGCTCACGATTGACGCCTATGGCTTGACTATCGTCACCGCTACCATTAACCCGTGCGACCTTGGGATGGACCAGCTGTGCCCGATGAAGCCCGGCCAGTTTGATCTTCAAACGGACACGACTCTTGACATTGCTGTCATCAACAGCATTCCTGGTATTTTCTGCGATTGGGTTGCGATTTCCTTATTGTGGTAATACTAATGTGACATACAGGTATTGCCTATACAGTTCCAGACCTTGACGGCACAGCAAGGGTCGTAATCTACAACTCTAGTGGCTCACAGCTTGCTTGTGTCGATGCCAGGCTTTCAAACGGTAAGACTGTCAACTCAACAATTGTCAAATGGGTTACCGCGGTAATTGCCGGCCTTGCGCTCGTTGTCTCGGCCGTCGCTTCTGGCCTGGGCCACTCTTCCACCGCCGCACACGTGGCCGCTAATGGATTGTCCTTGTTCGGGTACTTCCAGAACATTGCGATTATTGGCATGTGTTCGATGACGCTTCCACCGCTTACATTTGCGTGGGCTCAGGATTTTGAATGGACCATGGGTATCATCAAGGTAACTTTCATGCAGTCGATTTTCAACTGGTATATTCAAGCCACTGGTGGTACACCATCCACACTTTTCCAGAATCTGAGTTCGGTTTCAATTTATGTTCAGAAGCGTTCACTCGAGTACTTAGCCAAACGATCGCCTGGCTTGGTTGCCCGATCCAACAACAATTCTGATCTTACGACTATATCGACCACGTATACTCTTCACGGTATCAGACGTGTCGCGTATCTTGCCGGCATCGAGATTACAAACTTGTTTATCACGGGTTTCACATTCTTCATCTTCTTCACTTTCATTATCAGCTTCATCCTTGTCATGCTCAAGTTGATCTTCGAAGGACTGTCAAGAATGAATTGGATTGCTCCTAACCGATTCGGCGAGTTTAGACAGAGATGGCTCACCATCATAAAGGGTACAATATATCGAATGATTCTTATTGCGTTCCCGCAGATGACCATTCTTTCACTTTGGGAGCTCACTGAGCGCGACTCACCTGCAGCTATTGTACTTGCTGTCGTCATGCTGCTTATGGTCAACGGTCTTTTAGCCTGGGCCGCATTCAAGGTCATCCGCCTTGCCAAGCGCTCGGTTGCGGTTTACAAAAACCCGGCATATATTTTATATTCAGATTCTGCAGCCTTGACTCGATGGGGCTTCGTCTATGTTCAGTTCCGAGCGACCGCTTACTACTTCATTGTTCCGGTCCTGCTCTACACTTTTATCAAGGCCTGCTTCATCGCGTTTGGCCAGAGTGCTGGCACAATGCAGGGCATCGTCCTAATGGTTATCGAGTTCTTCTATCTGCTCCTGATCTCAATTGTGAAGCCATACATGGATCGGCGCACGAATATTTTCAACATCACGATACAGTCGGTCAACTTTTTGAATGCGATTCTATTCTTCTTCTTCACGGGAGTGACCAAAGTCCCTGGTATCGTCATCGGTGTGATGGGCGTTGTTTTCTTTGTTCTTAATGCCGCGTTCGCGTTGGTCTTGATCATTATGATTATCATCTCGTGCTTGTTCGCGTTACTATCCAAAAACCCTGACACTCGGTACCAGCCCATGCGGGACGATCGCGCGAGTTTTATCAAGTCCACCGCACAATTGCCGGGAGTCATGGAGTTGGAAGCGCTTGGAGCGACCGCGCGAGGTAACGCGAATTCGAAATACTAGATTGAAATATAGATGAACGTGGCATGGAGAATATATAGCAAGACGAACCTAAAATCTAAATTCTTACTATATTGTCAACTTGTACATTTCTTTGTGACTTATTATGTGCGTGGGATTTTGATTTCATTGTTATTTGGATATGATTTATGTTACTTGCTAAGGTCGCGGTCTGATTGTGTTCTTTTTTTTGGGAATTAGTATGTTATTTATTTATGGTACTGATCGGGATGTTACCACAATATGCGTCTGACGTTTGGTCTGGTATCGTGTATTATATTGTTAATATTATTTGTGTCGTACGAATGCATCTATCAGTTATGCGATGATTTTGATGGCACGATTAGAGGAAGTAGACCGCATCGGCTGTAATTTTGCCAGTCTCGAGCTCATTTATATATTTGTAATCATCATCTACAAGTTAAATTAAGCAGAACCTGGGGGAACTCTCGACACCGACATTACACGCGCCTCTGCTAAGAAACCTAACCCACGCCCATTTTGATCGGCTTGCCAACTTGGGCCTCGACCAACCTGGCACCGCCGCACAAATAGCCTCGCTAATTGCTCACCCCACATTCTTCGCTGACCTCGAAATAACCTCGACGACCGATTCGTCACTCTCACTCTTTCATATGCAATACTACTGATCAGACTATTTATATCGCTTAATATATAATTGTAACTTATCAGCTATTACGGAATGGACGCAGCATGCGGTCCATCAACGCCACTCGGCGCCTTCCAGAAGCATGCCACAGCTGACCGGTCACTGCAGCAGGACCGCTTAGTTTCTCAGTCGTCGTCGGCGCCACAAGCGGGGCCGTCATCTGCTGGTGCTAATTTTCGCACGAGTGCGCAGCAGGAGGGAAGTCTTGATGATGGATATGCTGCGTTTTTAAGTGCGCAGGGAGCGAGTACAGGCTTGATGGCGAGCGGGACTGCAGATTTCATTTCCGGAGATTTGGCGAGTATGCAGATATCTGAGCACCAGCAGCAGCATCGTCATCATGTCGAAAAGATGATACATGCTCAGGAGCAAGGTCATCTGGCGTTTCGGCAGCAGCAAAGGCAAGAACAAACGCCGTTGTCATCTACCTGGCATCAGGATTTCATGCAGTTTCTTGACGGACCAGCGAGTGTACCACCTGTGACAGTGCCGCAGGAGAGCGTGAGGTTTGGTGGGTATCCATCTAGGATGGCGCACCAGCCGTTTGCCTATGCTCAGGGTGTGCCGATACATCAACAGGTTGATTCGTCCACGCGGAGTAGTACTGCGGAGCGTTCGCGGCAAGATGCGGCGTTTACGGAGGAGTTTGATCGGATCCTGGAAGCGATTTCACTGCAGGACGATGCGGAGCAGGCAAAGGAGGGTATGGATCAGCAGGATGATGACGACGGACTGGCCGCCATTGCTAGTGGATTACTGGAATCGTTACAGTCGAATCAGACACAGAAATTCAAGGATAGTACATTCCTTGCTCTCATGCGGCGGCTGCGGGATAAGGAAGTTGTCGTGCAAGGGAATAAAATGGTTGAAGCAGTTAGTAATGGCGAATACACTGAATCGTACGCTGCTGGAGACGGAGTAATTAGCTCGCCTTTCGACAGCGCGCAGAAAGAGTTGGGCGGTGAAGGAAAATTTCGAATCGGAGCGTGGGAAGAATCGTTTTAAATGTCGGCTGCATTTTAGTTATTTTGGTGGTTTGGCGTATCATGTTACTGTTACAAGGCTTACGAGTTTTTTATTTATCAAGACTGATATAATACAATTTGCATTATCCATTATGCAAGGCTAAATGCGCCGTAGATTGAGTGCCCAAACAAATTCTGGAGCGCCGGGTAATTAACCACCATCACAAGTTCGCAGTAGGACGTGGATGCTGTCACTCACCTGCTTGTGTTCCAACGTCCTTCGTCCGCAGTGTCCGCCTCTGACGAGCGAGCACGCGCCTATCTTTACTGAGCAGCCATCGTCAGCATATACTGGGCCAATCGAGCATCTTCCAGAGCGATAAAGGCTAATTGAGTCCGCACCCTACGACTCAGAACTCTACGCACCGTCGTCTATCAAAGTGTTATACACAACCTACATTCTATCCAAGCATCGTTAATTTGTCATAGCAGTCGCCGCCGCAGTGCACCAAGGTCATCACGTCGCCGCACATCGCCGCGTACACCCCGCCGCCTCCGCCTCCTCCTCCGCCAGGCGCAGAAGACGACTCGCCGCCGCCGCCGTATACCCCGCTGCCCTCACTCCCGCAGCTGTCCCTCTTCATGACAGCGAATCCGGCCACAGGCGAGGCGGCTGCTGCTGCTGCTCACCACAGCATCATCACCCAGGTCCAGGCTCACACCGTCGGCCTCTTCTCCCACTCCGATGCACCCCCCGACACAGCCAGCGACAACACTATCACCCTCGAGCTCCGTGGCCGCCGCTTCGTCCTTCAGCGAGAGGAGCTCATGGCCCTCCCCGAGAGCGTGCTCCTGTGTCTTTTTCCCGGCGGCGTCTTTGTCGATGGCCAGGGCAACATGGTCAACAATATATCAGGCCACGATATCATCTCAATTGATGTGTGTAGCATCCTGAATAGTTGTGAATATTGCCTAACGTTGCTAGTTCTCTCCAAGCTGTCTCGATTACGTCGTCGACACATTCCGTGCAATCTCGACTACTGTCACACCGTCGCCGCCCTCCTCGCCGACATCTTCACCACCAGCCTCTACGACCGCAATTCCCCCGCTGACCTCATCAATTTCCATTCTCGCGCTCAAACCCGCCATAATAGTCTTACAAGAAGACCTTGACTACTACGTCATCCCACCGCCCACAGTCGCCCATCTGAACCGGACAGTACCGCCTACGACAAGCCAAACTTCCCCGTCCCATCGATTTTCAAAACTGCTTCACCACCATTCTATCACTCAATCCGAACACGAAAACAGACCGGATTTGACCCACTCTGCCATCCTGCAACTTCCAGAGTCGTATAATCCCGACTGGAAGGATAAGGACATCCAAGAACTACCGACCTACGCTGACGTCGTGCGTCTCAAAATCGGAGTAGGGAACAAGCTACTTGCCGAACGTGGTATATTTTCTGCGCTCAAGCGGGCGCGACAAGCAATATCTGATGCCGTGCCCTTATCTCCCGGCGAAACACTCGACCATGCTCAAGCGGCAGGAACAGCTGAGAAGCATCTCCTCGATATGCTCTGTTCTTCCGGATTCCATGAGACAGACGAATGGGGTATTCGAGAACGCGAGCCAAACAAGACAGTCATCAGCTCCTTGGCGCTAGTCCGTCTCCTCGCAACGGCCGACCCTGGAACTCCGACCTTACAATCATCTTCCGAACAACATCAGCAAATGGCCGTCAATCCCATGGCCCAGAAACTCCTTCTATTCTGGCGAAAACCGGCCCGGAAATGCTGGTGGGACCAGTTAGTTGTCAAGGGCATCGAAGGATTTGATCCGGATGTCGAGGTGAAAGTGCATGTTAGACGGATGTGGACCTTGGAGTTGTCTGTAGTCGGAGTTCATTAGAAGATTTTACAGTTCGATCGTTTTGTTCGAGGGTATGCTTGAAATTTGTTACTTGTTTTGATTATAATGGGATATTATGTACAACATACGCAAATGTAGATCCGCATTGCCTTTGCTGACCCCTCGTCTGCCAATATCTACCAAACTACCATGTACACTTCAAATCATAAAGCCTACATCAAAAAATATAGAGATAATATTCTAAATTAAAATATTAGGGCCGAGCTGGGAATTGAACCCAGGACCACTCGCAATCTTCAGAACGTATTCATCCCAAAGCGAGTATCATACTACTAGACCACACGGCCAACCAATTCTGCGTTAAAAACTTCACTTGAAAAATTAAATATGTAGAGAATTTACATCACGTGATAGCAGAAAATCGAAATCATGCTATCAGTCGAAAGGAAACTCTTGTCTCCATCTTTTTTGTGTAATGTTTAAATGTAGTTTGTACTGATTGTTGCATAAACTTTTTCATGTAAAAATAAAACGACGTGCGTATTTTACGTTCTTTCATTATTCCTTCACTGCACAGTAGCTAGCGAACCCTTTGATTCACTTTATCCGGCCAAGTTTGCTTATTCACTTCATTTTAGGTATGCTGTAGGCTGTACTTGGCTAAACCAAATTGAATGTATAGTTTCAAGAATTTTAAAATTTTGTAAGGTGAAAGTATATCTGATGGGCGGCACATGCAAGGGCAGTAAATAGCAAGAAATTCTAAACTCCCAAGATCTAAGTCTCGACTCCGAAGTTCCCACAAGCTTTTTGTGCAGGTTACTAATTCGATATGAAATTCAAAAGACATAAGCAGTCGACACGAAAGTACGTATCCGTAATTAATGGTTTTGCGAGATATGAACTGCTAAGCGAGGACTTAGGATTAGAGGATCACGACGTCGACAACATTCACCACCACCAGTAGACAAAGAGAAACTTCGAGCAAGAACGGAGGATGGCGCGAAAGTGAGCAAACCGAAGAAGAAACTGCCGAGGAAGAAGGAGGAAGTCGGTGGGAATACGCCACGCGCGTTTGCGGAGTTGATGAGTCGTTTGAATAAAGGAATAGATGCAAAGGGTGCATCAGAGGAGAGCGAGAAGGATGGCAACGTTAGGAAGAAGAAGGAGCAGAAGAGGTTAGAGGCTGTTGCAGCCGCGGAGAAGAAGGCGAGGAGTGAGGCTAGGAAGCTGGAGAAGTTGAAGATATTGCCTGGCGAATCGTTTGCTGATTTTACGAGGTACGCTGCTCTGATCCGGATCGATTTGTCGCTATTATAGCATGAGCGCTAATATAGTCATAGACGAGTCAACGAAGCGCTACCTGTCGTGCGAGCGAAATCGGGAGCCCCGTCAATGGAAGCAATCCGCAAAATGAAGAAACGCGAAATCGCAGAAGCAAATGGTCAAAAGCCGCTTAGGTCAAAGCACAAGAAAGGAACTGTCGCAGAAGCAGACGACGACGACGACGGTGTAGACTACAGCGATGATGAGGCAGAGGAACGGAGATACATGGAACTCAAAACGAAGCGTTCAAGCTCGCCTGATCCATGGAAGAGGTTGTCTCGGCCTGCGCCTCCGAAGTTCGGAGAAATTGCAGCTGCACCGCCGGTCTTGAAACCTCCGTCAAAAACGTTAGTGAACGTTCCTAAGAAAGCGGGACCATTGTCGGAGAGATTGGCATTGGAGGCGGAAAGAGAACAAGTTATTGGCAAGTACAGGGCGATGGTGGAGCGGAACCAACGCAAATTGCATCCCGAAGATGCGGTGTAGAATATCGAGTAGCACAGGCGTTTATCTATCGTACTTGTACAATAGTCACTTAATAAAGATTACACAATAATTTACATCACTTTATTTGCAAAGCAGCACGGTATATATTCGTACAAAAACCCCAGTACACAAAACTAAGCCCACATCAATGTTTTATCATAGCAAGCAACTGCGTAGCTGAATTAAATTTTCTGCATTTCGGTTGCAACGACCACAGTTCTTAATTCGTTAACGACTCGGTCATATCCTGCCCCTAACGCTTTCGAATTCTGGAGGAGTCGCTTCGCCCACTTTTGGTCCATGGAGCCGATTAGCACACCAATAACAATTTTGCCAGTCACCTCACACAATCTGATCTCGGTCTCGATGTTTTGCACAGCTAATCCATGGTTAACAAGCCATACGCCAATCTCAATCCTCTATGGAATCTTACCTTCGTCGGTCACCGCCTCGTTGTCGTCCTCCACCTCAGCTGAATCCTCCTCCTCCTCGTCCTCTTTACTAAGCGCTTCCAAGTCGCTACTCTGATTGCTTTCTTCATCGGCATTTTCGACAACTGCAGCCTCGTCAACAGCTGTAGCGGACATTGATCCGCCAGACGAAAGCTTAATCTTCGCAGACTTCGCATAGGCCTTTTGTTCCCGCGAAAAAATGTGCATTATAGCCTTCTGAAGTTTAGGTGCAATGACCACGTCGATACCCATGAGATCCAAATTCTCCCTCTTGACCAGGACGTTCAGGGAGACCATCGAGTCAATTGTCGCGCATATCGCCTATATTCGTGAGCATGCAAGCTTGATCGGTATTAGTAGAGCAATACATACAGTGTGTCTCAGACTTAGATGTGCACGAGACAAAATGATGCGTTCGAATCTTTCCATGATCTCGTCCAACGTTATCCTAAAGTCGTTGAAGGCGGCGGTCGACTTGAGATCAATAGCCCGCTTCACGCGCCACATAACGTAAAACCGCAACGTTGAAACGCCGGCACACAAGGCGTCGACTTCATCGTCGTCTGGCGAAGCAATACGGTCGAGAAGCGCCAAAATAATTCTTAAGTTCGGGATCTCCGTATCGCGCCGTGTATAATCCAGAGCCTCGGAAGTATCTGTAATGGACGACACATGCATGAGTTTGGTGAGAACGGTAGTGATAGCGGCCAATACATCCTTGCTGAACACCGTACTGGCCAGGTCATTTTCCAATCCTTTCACAGTGGCACGGAATGTGGTGGAAAGGTCGTCTTGAAGGTCTCGAATGCGCGGCTCAACAATTTCGGATACGTAGGCGCATGATTGAGCATGTAAAACCGCCTGAGAAAATTCTCGGACAATCGACGAATTATCAAATGACATGAATATTTTGCAAATTGCGTCAAAAACGTCCTGGTATGCCACAGTCTGTCGCAGTTGCTGGTAGACGTCGAGGTTAATGAAATTATGATACCGAATAACATTGCAGGCTGTCTCAGGATCTGACGAGAACTTCTTGAATAGCCTAGGAAGAAGTGGGATAAGATCCTCTGAGATTTCCTTTATGCGCTCTTCGCGTTCATTGCCTCTTGCTCGTTTGACTCGTTTGTCTGCTAAATTCTCTGGAGGCCTGTCAGCAGCGTCAGCAGCGCCAATTCCAATTTCTAAGAGGATTTGCTCCTGCTGAGCGGTCAATGCGATCTCCTTCTTAATCTTGTATCCAATAGAATCTTCGTTGTCGTTCACGGAGACTGAAGGATCGAAAAGCGCGTAGTTGACGATTTCAATCCAAGACTATACATGGATTAGTTCTATATCTCGGCCGTTTCAGCTATAAACATACCGGTAACTGGGTAACATTCCATAAAGCTTCCGCAGCAATTGAGAATCGAGACTCAGTACGGCCACCAATCAGTAACTCCAATTTGGACAAATGAATGGGATTTCCAAGTGTCTGAGGATTGTAAGACTCCAAAATTTCAATGATAGACTTTAGCGTGAACCAGGATCTCGAGACCAAATTTTCGTCTCTGCCGCCCTCCTCAGCAGAGGTGACGTCGCTTTCATCTGCCACTTCGCCAGACAAGTATTCACGAATATCCTCAACGTCACCGATATTAGTCAACTTTTCAACGACGATCTCTTTGATATTGGCCATGAAGAAGCCAACAACTGCTTTACGAACGCGAGGATTCGTGTCAAAAACTAGCCCGCAAACCGTATCAATATCCTCCTGTTCAAGGAATCCAACTGCCCTAATTGCATCCAGTAAATCGATAACCGCAATGCGAACAGAATGATCAACATCATGTGTCGCCATTTCCACGAGCCGAGAAGTGAATCTCTCCGTAAACTGTCTCAGACCACCGATGAAGTAGTTATCCTTGTAGAGTTTAGTTAAGCCCTTGACGACTTCGTGGCGAGTACTGCCGTTTGCATCAGAGAGTATCCAACCCATATAGCGGAGGTAAGCGCCCTCGAAAAAGACATCAGGCAGTGTCTGCATCCATTTTCCGAGCTCGCGGATACAGTCAGTTCGAATTTTTGCATCGATATCGCGGTACCTGTGAACGAAAATAGTGTCGAATAAGTCACTGATGAGATTCTCGAGTGTCTCTGTCTTTTGTGCATAGTGGTCAACTGTAGCCTGAAGTTTTTGTATCTTGGCAACTGCGGGTCTGGGCTTAGATTTCTCTTTCTCCAGCAGCTTCGTTGATCGGCCTGTGGCTTTGGCTATATCGGCAGCCGCATTACACAGGGCGGTGAGAATAGAAAGACCGACTGTGGTAGCAGTATATCGGAATGGGCGGAGTGTCGAGCTGGACATTGCAGTAATCCAAATTTGAATACTTTCCATAAGTGAATCGTCCTCGTATAATGTTTCACGCTCAGCGCCCTTGTCAATAAATGCTGCGAAAAAGTCGACAAGATGGCTTCGGAACTTCTTGAACTCAAGGCGCTTAGACACAAGTGGATAGTCGCTGATCTTCTTTTTGCCGAAAACATCTTGAATTTGTGCCAAAGTTTGTGTAACAGAATCTTGATCCTCAATATCGTAGGCTGTTACGGAGGAATCGCATCCGCAGCACTACGCACGTCAGTCGGTATCTGTAAGACATAAAGTCATCCTAAATTACGTACTTGTAGGATAAAATTGACCATTTCCATCATGGCCTGAACTTTATTTTTTTCATAGTTCTGAATCCAGTCTGCTGCAGTTTCTTCTAAAGCTGTGCCTGCATCTTTCACCGCCTCTGCGCCACATGTTAGAATCTAATCCATATACACCACAAGACACGCACCAAATAACGGGTTTACGTCGTCACCATTCTCCTGGACTCCACCGCTGACGCCCACTCGTTTGCGGCCACTGGAGACCTTGTTTTTGGTGGTAGCGGCTTTATCTGACGGCTTGAGTATTGCAGGCGCACCATTCAAAGGTCGTGGTAGCCGTCTGGCAGAGGTGACGGGTGAAGTACTACTAGTATCGCTAAGAGCCGCCTCCTCGGCTACATCTTCCATATCTTCGTCATCAGGATCTGAAGTTTGCTCTTCTGCTGCTTCTTGCTCCTCGTATAAGTCCGAACGCGTCGAGACACCGCGCTTGCGCTCTAAAGAAACACGCGTTAGTTTTAACTCCTAGACAGTCGAGATGTCTCCAGTAAACAGTTATTGATAGTAGCATCTTTATCACGATATAGTTATTAAATTACGTACTTGGATATCGCCTGGAGTCGGATGTGAACACCGCGGTCGCATTCCTATGTCTCTTTTGACTCGCCTTATCAATTATGCCAGCAACACTCATTAACTCCTCTTCCTCGCCTATTTCTTCATCACTATCAATCGGTTTCACGATCAGTCGTGCGGCTGTCATTGGAGGCACGGGCGGTAAATCTCTAGAGTCTTGCGAAGACATCTTCGACGACGATTGCGCTCGCTGATGACTGCGAGTGAGTGTGCGTGCTGGCATCTAGTAGTCTTTCAAACAAACGCACGATCCTCGGCTAAGTGATCAGCTGTCAAATTTTGTTAAATTTGTTGCTCGTTCTACGTTGCTAATAGTATGACGTGGGACACCGGTGTGTTAGTATGTTGATCCTCGGGGAGTTTGGCACGACGGCTTTGTAGACAGCGCTGGCAGAACCGTGCAGCGCGGACGTTACGCGTCGGAGCTACTTGAGGTTAGGTTTTTGACGCGTTCTTGCGTCTCTGTGGGCTTGACGAAAAACAGAGTATCATTGCTTGCACCAAGCTCCATGAAACTTCTACAAATATCTCCCAATCCCGTGGTAATACTCTGCTGCCTTGTCTACAAAAACAAAGGCAGCATGCTTCTTTCATTCCGGTTTTCTTTGGATTGTAAATGCAGTGGAGGATGCACCCTAACCCGTTCTTATGCTTCAACGAGGATCATATCAGTGTTAAGAACTAGTTGCGGGGTTAGCTCAGTTGGGAGAGCGTCAGACTGAAGCATAAAACTTTGGTTATGACATCTGAAGGTCCTGTGTTCGATCCACAGACATCGCAATTTTTTTTGCTATTATTATTTGAATCTAATACTATTTTGGCGATATTGCTAGAGCAGCCAGTAACCATCGAATAAGAAGTAGAATATTGTTTATCTTACATATACTGTTTTTGCGAAAGCGCTGTTGACAAACTAAGGACTGCTACTATAGCGACAAATATGGTAATAATGACACAACGATGACTATCGCAAGGGACTGGACCATCACTACCTCTTTTGCCTTGTTCTTCGACGGGTCGCCATTCCTACCTAGATCGATGTCAGTGGCGTCTGTGATGACTGTAGATCCGCTTCTAGCAATTTACGGCAGGTTTGGATTGTCGATCATAGCCTTCTCTTCGTCAACGTTTCTACATTTTTCTGACGCGATCCAACCGGAGCCCACCGCGACCTACCCCTTGCCGGATTCGCTAGATTCTGATCAACGCACGATACCACGCTCTGTTCGCATCGTCGAGTCTAATTCTGAGCTCTGTGGCGATATCTGGCAACGCTCTGCAACTGTCGACGTCATCCTTCGATGAGGACGCACACTTAGAATACAACAAAAACCTTGCATCTCTGCCATTCCTGTTTTCTATTTCTTACGTTCTTTTGCACGAAGTCTAAAGATTTCACTCCTCATACGTTCGATTGCACAGTTTGCCAGTTTTACAGCATACACAATGACTACCACACAGACCCACACGCACATAGCTAACCCTACAGAGAAATACTTCAAGCTCAACACCGGCGCTACTATCCCAGCAATTGGCCTCGGTACCTGGCGCTCTGAGCCCGAACAGGTTAAGAATGCTGTTAAGGAAGCGCTAAAGATTGGCTACCGTCACATTGACACGGCTACCATTTGTATGACTTGCCAGCACCATTATACTGACAAAGATTAACTCTGATCTAGATGGCAACGAAGACAGTATCGGCGATGCCATTCAGGAGTCGGGTGTTCCACGATCTGAGATCTTTCTCACCAGTAAGCTATGGTGCAATTCTCACAGACCAGAGGATGTTCTTCCCGCTCTCAGCAAGAGTCTGGAAAAGTTGAAGACCGATTACCTCGATATGTACTACATGCACTGGCCAGTCGCATTGAAGCCTGGCCCAGAATTGTTCGCTAAGGATGAGAATGGACATGGTGTTGCTGACCCATTGGGCACGGACTATGTTGTCACTTGGAATGCCATGGAAAAAATATTCAAGGAGACAAAGAAAGTGAGAAATATAGGTGTTTCCAACTTCACTGTCGGTCAATTAAATAGACTGTTGAAGAATTCGGAAATTGTTCCTGCCGCTACGCAGGTCGAGCTTCACCCGTACAACACGCGTGGCGACATCAGAGAGCTTGCCAAGGACCACGGGATTCACGTTACCGCGTACTCTCCTTTCGGTAACTTGAATCCAACATACAATGATAAGCTAAAGGAGAAGGGTATTAAGGGCAAGCTGATTGACGATCCTGTTGTCAAGAGGATTGCGGAAAAGTATAATGCCACTTCGAACCAGATTTTGATTTCTTTTCAGGTTGCTTTGGGAAACTCTGTTATTCCGAAGAGTGTTCACGCTGAGCGTATCAGGGAGAATTTCACGATCATCGTTCTGGACATCGAGGACGTCTTCGCTTTGTCCAAGTTGAACAAGAACGCTCAGTTCAATACTGTGGAGGGCACATTTGGTCCTGAATTCGCTCCCAAAGAGTAATGGGGACCGGCATCGCTTTTGTCTCAAGATATAGGCTTTTATGGATGGCTTGGTTTGTATTCACATTATTGGGCCGAAATTACTTTATTGTAGAGATAATTCGATGTACGCATGTCAGAAAGATTGGTCATCGAGATGATAGTGGATAAACTACATTGTAATTGACACTGGTTGTTGTCACTATCTGCCATGGTCAAAATCATAGACAAGCTTCGTGCATTTTCAATCAATGCAACTAGAGCGTACAACTGTTGGCGAAGTGTCCATTAAGATCAATTTGTAAACCGAAGTAGCCGCTTGCGCTTGTATTAGACGGCCACCAAATCCCGGATTTTGAACAAGCCGAGATCTGGTGGTCCCGCCCTGCCGGCCATTTGGCCATTGGAGACAAGCCTCAGCGCACAGCCACTCTCCCCGAAGGGCGAGTGGTGCTCGTATTCTCGAGTTAGCTCAAGAATCCATAGAAGGACCATCCATTGGACAACGGCACAGGGAAACACTCCCGGGAAAACAGAAACTCAGTGGGAAAACAAAGAATCCCAGAGGTAAAACCTAACACTGTTCTTTATTGGCCTGTAACAGGCTCCCCTCTTGACGCCTGTCGACAAGGCGTCGCTGGGACCGAGTGGACCGAGTGGACCAAATGGCTTGGTTCTCGCCGTCTTGGACTCATCCAGGTTCCAGACTTCCCTCTGGCCCCCCTGTCGAGAACGCATAGGTGGACTACGCGCTTCGGAGCAGTAATCAATTACGCTATCATTAGTCTGCACCAATTAAATCGGCTAGATTCTATTACCTCGTGCAATTCCCTGATACAACATCCCATGAACCGGCAAGCTCCAACGGTTCCTAATTACAGAAATCAGGAATAATCGGCGAGGTACCGCCAAAGCGACTAGATACTGACATATAACAACATATAACAGACTCCATTAAAAGCAGATCATAGTAATTGTGCAGCATCCAAGATTTCGCAAAGATTCGCAAATATGCAACTGCGGCCAAGCTTCACCACGTTTATTACCCCCCCTCCTCGCCTAGCATTTCCAGAAGTTGCTCCTCATGGTGTCCTTGCTGTTCCGCCCGATGTTGCCTATGGACCTCCCGTAGGGCTAGGTATGCGGTTTGCAATGCCCGGTGCAGGGGGGCCTCCACTCAGCAGTCCAGTGGTTACCAGTCCATCTGTCAATACTCCGCTCCCACCATACACCGCCCTAGCGACCGCTCAACCCTACGAGAACAGAGAGTCACATGTAGTTGCTCTACTCGATCCGCCACAGTCATATATCCCAGTGCCTCCAGGTGCCGCTGTTGTAAAGTCACCGCACGTCGGGACAGCACCGCCGTCCAAAGTTGAACAGCCTGGACTGCGACAGCCGTCTTCAGCAAACATGCAACACGAACCGCTTCATCTTCAGTTACGGACGGATCAGGCGAATGAAGTGATTCCAGCAAACGCGACCGACTCCGCGTTTATTCGAAGTCAGATGGACCTACTAAATCAGCTAAATGCTATTTATACATGCAGCCCCAGTCAGTCGTTCTACAATAACATAAGTATGCGACCGGTGCCATCGCCACATATGTATCGCAGCGGCGACGGAGCAGGCGTTCCACAAGTACGGCAGCTTGTGCCACCGCAATATACACAATTTACGCAGCTGCAACAGAATATGTCACAACTTCGCATGAATGGTACACAGTTAATATATGCTACCCCCAATGGCTCATATCAGTCTGGTATTCCTCAGCGAGTGATGCCGCTAGTTCACTCACATTCAATAAATGGATCCTCATCAGACACTTCGCGAACAAGTATTTCTACCCCTGTATCAACAATTCACAAACCACCTACCAGTACCTTGGCGCAGATTACACAGGAACTAGGCTCAGATGTCAGAATTTCGCCGAAGCTGCCACAAGCTGCATCAACAGTTAGTCAGCCAACCGTATTGAGCATAGAGCAAAGAGATACACAGAATGGAACATTAGACGAGGCTGAGCTACAGTGGACCCCAGACATTTATGCGAATAGATTTATTCCCGCCTGGCTTAAGGTATTTATTTGCCAGAATTATTTTCGGCGACTAATGGCATTAGAATGTAAACACGTTTGCGGCATTGAGAACAGAGTCGACTAAGCCTCCAGATTTTTGTCTAAAAGACTATGTCGATGGATTTGCTAGCCTAAAATTAGTATCTCGAGAAGTAATTCCACCCTTCCACTATGAACCGCCGGCAGTCATCACTCGGGGACGAGATCTTTCAGTATCTACATACAACTCCAAACTTTCCCAGCTTATTGACATAGAGATCAAAGCACAAAAAGAGGAACTAAAAACATACGACATGTACGGCGTGTGTTTAGAAGAGAGTGACTATGAAAAGGCATTATTTAAGCTAAAATGCCCCGGTATTCGAGAATTCACTCCGTCAGTGTCAATTGGCGATCTTCTATTGTTCCGACAACTTCGACCACAATATTCAGCATATGAGAATCACGCATTTACAGGATACGAATATTCAGGGTACATTTGGCACGTGGATAGAGGCAAAGGAGAAGTCATCGTTCGAATTGACGGATTGCTTCTTGAGTCGAATAAGTTTAACGTGCAATTTGTCCTAGATGAAGAGTTCCATTCGAAATGTGCAAATTGTGTCGAGAAGTTACATGACGAGATGCAGCTTGAGCCAACAGTATGAATTTTCTCATTTCAGTTATGTTCGGAATACCAGTACCTAATGCAATTCAGGGATTTGTTCGGAAAATACTATTTCCTGAAAATGAAGATGGAATCATGCAAGAGAACCTGTCCAGTGGTATTTTTGATCTCGAGTGGTACGATAACGACCTCAATTACGAACAGCAACGGGCCATTGATTCGATTCTGAAGCGCAATTATGGTGATGTGCCATTTTTGATTTCAGGTCCACCGGGAACTGGTAAAACAAAAACTATGGTCGAGCTCGCCCTTCAGTTAGTCAAAGTGTCTCCACGGTGCCACATCTTACTGTGCGCTCCCAGTGACGCTGCTGCAGACACACTAGCTCTGCGACTACGTCTTTGTCTGAATAACAAGGAACTGTTCCGGCTAAATCACTTTACACGAGCGTTCGCCGAGGTGCCGACGGAATTACTCGCATTCTGTGCCATCGAATGCGTGGATTCGCAAGATATGTTCGTCATTCCAGAATTCAAGATTTTAATGAAGTACAAAATAGTCGTTTGCTCTTGCAGGGATGCCAATATCTTGAATGAGGCGCAATGCAGTAATAAGTCCCTGGCGAAGATAGAAGGATATATGATGGAGGCATTTGGAAATTCACAACGGACGCTACATTGGAGTGCACTGCTGATAGATGAAGCTGTACAGGGTACTGAGCTGGAGACAGTGGTCCCTCTGAGAGTAGTTTTGCCTGACATGTCGTATGTTGATGAAGTCCCAATAGTAGTTATGGCTGGTGATCATCGACAACTGGTGCGTAATCTATAATTGCGTCGAAAATATTTTAATCAAGTCTAGGGACCGCGGACAGTTTCACGACAAGACAAAGCCTCCCAGTTAGATGTCTCACTGTTCGAACGCCTAATGGAGCGACCTTTTTACGCCGAACATCCTTTAGCTCGAAAGCAACTACGGAATGGTAGAAAACCAAGAATTCCTTACATTCGCCCGGCGTTCTCAAATCTCGTTCGAAATTACAGAAGTCATCCTGCGCTAATTGCTGTGCCATCTTCGTTATTCTACTATGATACGTTACTGCCTGAGGCGACGAACGTCAATGGCCTATGTTCTTGGGAGCGGTTACCAAATCACAATATACCTATGTTGTTTATTGAAAATAAAGGTCCCGATGAGATGGTCGAAGAGGGAATTTCATGGTTCAATGCCGATGAGATTAGTCTGGTGAGGATGAACGCAATCGGATTATTGTGGGCAGGGATACTAACTTCGTGGCAGTGCTGTTCCGTCGCTAAACATCTCGTCGATAGAAATTTAGTCAGGCCTTTTGAAATCGCAATTGCAGTACCATTTCGAGAGCAAATTCGACGAATCCGTCACAAGCTCCGTCAGCAACGTCTCCGTGACGTCAATGTCGGCCCCGTCGAATCATATCAGGGCGCCGAGCATCGCGTCGTGATCGTCTGCACCACACGCACGCGCGAGAGGTTTGTCGCAAACGACTTTCAAAAAGGCATGGGCCTGATCCACGAGGCCAAGCGGTTCAACGTTGCTATTACGCGCGCCAAAGAACTACTTGTTGTAATTGGCAATTCCGATATTCTGCAACGGGATGGAAATTGGCGAGCATTACTGTCGTTTTGCTATCGGAATTCGTTGTTTGACAAAATCCGGCCATCGGAATGGAAGCCGAGTCCGGAAGAGATTAACACTCCTTTGTACTACTCGCGGATTGAACATGGTATCGTGTATAAGAGTCGGACGTCGAAAAATGGTGTTCTGGCAGGCCAGGTTATGGATGATCCGATGTGGCTTGCTGGATTTGCGAGCGAGGAGGCATATCTTACTCCTTAACTTGCAGCTGACATGAGTCAATACATATTTAATTCGAATGTTGTAGCATTTGTTGTTTGGGTTGGGCTTGTTTTTAGTACAGTCAGGATTGTTTACTTATTTTTAGTACTACTCAGGATTGTTTGTTTATTTTGGAATGTTTGATATTCTCCGGTGTGCATCATCGATAGTTATATCGGACCGGGTTATATAAAGGTATCAGACGGACTACGCACCATGATTACATACGGGTGCTGAGACTGATGAAGATGTCTATGCATACAATGGAAACAGTTATTGATGCGCCTATATATACACACGCCCATCGTTACATTTTATGGCAAGACATATCTGGGCAATCCTCAGCAAATCAATTTAATCCTTCTGATAGTCGTCAGGGTAGAAAATCAGACGTTCGACACCGTCCTTGGTGAGCACTACCATACGGATAACCCCACCTGAGCTTCCGTCCCATTTTATGGCTTCCGTTAGGGCTACCAATATGTCAGTTCAAATTTCTCAAGGAACCATTCACAGCAGGAGTAGACATCGTACCTGACTTAATGAAGGTGATCGTGTCCTCCTTGGTCATATTGGGTTTATATTGAGTGTTACAGAATCCGTAGATGTACTAGTCGAGAAGTTAATAATCGTGACTTTGACTACACGAGTGATATATGAGTTTGACCTACAGTAGATCCGCTACCGGCGATAGCGTAGTCTTGCTTATGCATGCTGCCTCCCAGTGGAATACTGTAAACTTCACCGCCGTACTGACTATCGTAACCAGCACAAATAATACCGGCTCTAAGGCTCAAGCGTTAACATTCGATCTCGTAAATGTGATATGAGGTCCGAGGGACATACGTCAGCATGTCCTTGTTGGCGTAACATAGCTCCTGGAAGACCGCCGCCGCAACTCTGGTCGATGGCGCTTCAGCATTTAGGACACTAACATGAAATACAGTTAGTATTAGAGACCGATGAAGATGTTGA
The DNA here is from genome assembly GCA_038497805.1 of Lipomyces mesembrius. Taxonomy (NCBI): domain Eukaryota; kingdom Fungi; phylum Ascomycota; class Lipomycetes; order Lipomycetales; family Lipomycetaceae; genus Lipomyces; species Lipomyces mesembrius. Next base: position 227,593 of record MU972920.1, read on the forward strand.
GTCATTAGTACGTACGTGTACATCTGCAGGTGGTATTGAACGATGTCGGCGACGGCTTGGGTGTCAGCCGCTGATCCTGATCTATACCAGCGTTAGCAGTCTCTTCAGTACATCATACCGACTGAAGCAAGATCACCTACCTGCAGCACCATATAGTATCGTGAACTTGCGTGAGTTTATCTGTCACACTGAACTCCACATCAGTTGCCTCTCCTAATCACCATCACCTCCTGGCCACTAACCGATTCGCAATAAAAGCACCCGTAGTAGTACGACTGTGACATAGATTAGCACATATGGAAAACTCGTAAGGACCCGATTAACTCACCTGTCGGCACCAAGGATAACACCACCGTCGAACGATACCGCCATACTATATTGTCAGATCATTCCCGCAATTCAACCTAGGTCTCACAGTCTGAATTCACGCGACATTCCAATATTACTTACATCGACGTTCCAAGACTATAATAAATCAGCAGCTGTTAGTATCCTCTCGAAGAATCCACCATCAACCACAGGTATTTCGAACTCGACTTACTTCACCTCACCGGCCTTCAACGCCTTCATATCAACTTGTATTCCGTTCATTCTAAAATCAGAATATATCTAGTATCCCTTTAACCAAATAAATTGTCTTCAACAGACTAAATGAAATTTGTATGATGTATGATATGTCACGAGTAATCCGCTGACTAGACAGAGGACAATTCGAGCGTCGTCATGTGGTTACCCGGATGGTAGCATCTAAGGTTTAGTTCGCTTTACTACAAACAGCTTATTAGAACTCTATTTGTATCATTGTTGCTCTGTGAATTTAGGAGACGATTAATTGTTGCCTATAGGATCGATTCATTATTTACCAGAGTTATACGTGACCGCCCAATCGTTAAGACAAAATATGACAGCGGTCTGTTACTGCATCTATTGACGTTGAGTTTACATTTGATATCTTTTCAGAATTATCCGTGCCCCGCCACCTATTTCCGCGTAAAGCGAACTGCGCAACAATCTATACACCGATGGACAGCTCGCAAGACTGGTCCGTCAGATTGCTTCTGAGATCACTCAAAATCATATCAGCCACTGGGATAAGCTGTATTGGGACTCTGGCAGTTATACTCTACTTTGCGCAGTCTGCGTTGATTTACCCCAGCAGCTTCCCGGCGGGAAGTAGGACAGACGTGCCGACGCCAGATCGATATAGTATCCCGTACGAAGATATTACGCTGGAAACTACGGACGGGGAGCAGATCAAACTATTCGTTATGAAGGTGAGTGTGGGGCGCACACATTGTTATGCCGGAGGGATATTGTGACGGTTCGGTGCTGATGTGTGCCTGAAGCAAACGGATCCAGAACTGCGAACTGATGGACAGACTGTCATAATATTCTGTGCCAATGCCGGAAATATGGTGCGTATTACGACTGAACTGAATTATATAGGACGAATATTGACGAGGTACTACAGGGTCATCGGCTACCGATCGCCTCAGCGTTCTACAAGATATTGCAGTATAACGTGTAAGTACTCAATGCAAGAAACCAGGATCCTCTTCTAACCTTTACCATGTCTACAGAGTGCTATTCTCTTATAGAGGGTATGCAATTTTTTATGAATGCTTTGTTACACACTAACCCGATTGGTAGATACGGTCTTAGCACAGTATGACATCTGTGTCATGAGGCATTATCAAGTCTAACAACACTACAGGGTAAACCAAGTGAAGCCGGCATTAAAATCGACTCTGAGACTGTGTTTGAGTACATCAAGAAAGAGAAAGAGTTGAAAGGGACTGGCATACTCTTGTACGGTCAGAGTTTAGGCGGTGCTGTGGCGATTTACTTGGCTGCAAAGCACGAAGATGAAGTACGTTTTGCTTGGCAGATTTGACAATTCACAATGACTAATTGTAGCAGGTCGCAGGCCTAATTGTCGAAAACACATTCCGCAGTATCCCGTCGCTAATACCAATGTACGTCTTTTCACTCGTTATGATGTAGGTTGTTAACCATTCCAGGGTCCTACCTATTGCGCAATACTTTACATTCCTGTGCCACCAAATTTGGCCCTCCGACAAACTTCTCCTGAAAATAAAGAAGCTTCCCATCCTTTTTCTCAGCGGCGAGAAAGACGAGATAGTGCCCCCCGTTCAAATGAAGGTTCTGTATGAAATCTGCAAAAGCCCGAACAAAGTCTGGCGACAATTCGCTAATGCGTATGCTACTTCCGTACGTTCCTGTTAACGTGGGGTATAGTACTAATGATGCTAGGACTCATAATGAGACGTATTTGAAAGATGGCTATTGGACTTCGATTATCGATTTCTCGAACGATTTCATTGTGAAGAAGGCGCAGTAGTGAGAGCGTGGAGAAGGGTTATAGATGTACAGGATGTACAGTTTTTGACTAAGTATTGGAATTTATGAAGCTTTTTTGACGATGATATGAGTGTGGCGTTTTAATTAATATTTGTATCACTGTGAATGATCACAAGATGTAATAACGTTGGCGTAGCCACGATACCCTTAAATTCGACACCTAACAATTTCTATTCTGATCACTTACTTTTGTATCACTCATCCAACGCCAGACAATAAATTGTATATTGACCGAAGAATTTATAATGGCAAGTCTAAAGTTTTGTACCGTATGTGCGTCCAATCAGAACAGATCAATGGAAGCCCACCGGACGCTTCAAACCGCCGGCTACGACGTGTCGTCGTTCGGCACTGGCTCAGCAGTTCGACTTCCCGGGCCAACGCTCGATCGTCCGAACATTTACATGTTCGGTACTCCGTACGACGAGATCTACAACGAACTACTCGTCAAGGACCAGAAACTCTACAGCTCAAATGGCGTACTGAGTATGATCGACCGTAACCGCAAGATCAAGCGCGCACCAGAACGATGGCAAGAACAGAAGCAGATTTTCGACGTCGTAATTACCTGCGAGGAGCGCTGTTTTGATGCCGTGTGCGACGATTTACTGAATCGAGGGGAGAATTACAATAGGATGGTGCATGTCATTAATGTGGATATTAAGGATAATCATGAGGAGGCTGCGGTTGGCGGACAAGCGATTTTGAGACTTGCGGACTTGTTGTCGGCGGCAGCGAAGGAGGCGGAGGATGTGGATAATTTGGTGTTGGATGTTCTGGTGAAGTGGCAAGACGAGTATAAGAACTTTCCGGCGTTGCATGCGGTCTGCTATTTTTAAGTGATCAGAAATTAGTTGCAGCCAAATTCGTTAAAAAGATTTGCATTGATAAGGCGTCTTGGTATGACTTTATTTAGTTAAGTTCTGGGTAATTATAATATATTTCTTGGTCATCGGAACAAATATAACCATCCGAAGCTGAGGACAAATATTATATAAACAACAAGTGAACAACAGGACTGTCAATCATGTTCAGTAATATGACGGCGGTAGGAACACTAGCTAATCAATTCTTGTTGCTTATATACAAATACTTCTTATGAATTGGTGTTATATGGAATTATGGCCCACAGTCCGAATTGTTTGGTATATTTTAAGTATTATTATGGTGTACATTTATAATTACGCATTCTAAATTAATTTATTCAACAACCAGCAACTATCGAATCCACAAATACGAAATCCAACACACACGACAATCGCCAACCGCACGCCTGACACCTTGTCTAACCCAGATAGTCGGTTAACGTCGGTGGCTCGCATCCAACCGCCATAGGCTGGGTCTCCCGTACATGTGGAGCCCGTCGTGTCCAACTCTCTTATTCAATCTCTCGAATTCGTACTCCACTCATTCGCCACAAGATCCAGTCACATACTTTCCCTTCCACAGGCCCAGTTTGAAGTATTAGAAGCGCGGCGCGTTTGTGTCGAACGCACGGTAGAACAAGAGGGTAGATAGAGATATCAAGCTGGAAGATCAGCAGCAGCGGGAACAGGTGGAGATATTTATAATCAGACGTAGAGGCACAGAAATCAGAAATAACCCGCGATCTGGCGCGGGGAATGAGTTGGAGACTTCCCGTAGTGCGAGCATTAGCAGATTCACACACGAAATTCACAAAACCACAGGCTCATGAGCAGCGACTTCGTAACAAAACCCCATTTTTATTCACACCCACACGTGACTACTAAATTGTTTCAACAGCCGGCATTTAGTGTAACAGTTTTGTAAAGGCTCCCTGCATTTGGCGTTGTCTACTACGTTTTGAGGAAAACTGTCGAGTGAGTCCACGTCGCGGCTATCGCGTTATTCCGGCTCGCATTCTACGGGTTCTTCCAATCTGACATACCCTGACCAACCATTGCAAACAACTCCACAGATCAGGGTTAGGAAGCATAAATCTGCATTACGTCGATAGAATAAAGGCGTATATGCGACGCATATGCAAATGGGGAAGTTGTGTCCGACGACTTTCAGGTTATTCACAACATCACTTTTGTCATGCGTGTCTCAGCAACCGAAATAGAAAATGGTGATTCTAGCTGGCAGGTCCATGTAATTATGGCACTAAACTCACGACTGGGATTGAACCCTATTTCCCAGGCCGTCAGATTCCAGGGTTAGGGTTGATATGAGTGTTATCCCATGTTTTACCAGGGTTCAGTGAGAAGTGACTTTTGTTTATTACTGCTATGAATTTAGACGACTTTATCCTGAATACTAATACTGTTCGGTTTCCCGCTTCCACTTATTTAGTATTAGGACTGATATGCATCCCAAGGATAAGACTCGATCGCGGATAAATGCTTAGCTTAACTCCGCTCGGAATGAAGTTCATTGCGCGCAGAAGATACATCAAAATAGCTAAATGACCACGATATTCCTATGGTATTCGTCGTCAGCTGCTGTTGACTTTGGTCGATTGCCGTCGACAACCGAGTGTGAGAGGCAAGGGCACATTGCCATAGCAGTGAACAGTAAACATGGAGACCGAAACGATCACGGGCAAAAATTTCGTGTTTAATATGCTACAAGTGTACACAAGATTACTTTGTTAGACTATAAGTGCCTTGTATTGAGTCATATTGAACATCCCGTCGGCCGATGCTCTTGCAGCGAAATTCAATTCCGGATGGGAGTTAGGACTTGGTGGCAGCGTTCGCTCTGACGTCACAATGGTGGGCGGCTAATATTTGGTGAGTGACTCGCCGTGCCTGAAGCATTCGGATGGACGCCGCACCGCAGCTTCTAAGGAGAGGCAAAATTTGCAACGCGGCGCAGTGAGATAACAGCTGTAGTGATTAGCGCGGAAATGCCCAGCAGGTCCGCAAAACAAGGTGTGCACAAAAGGAAACAAAAGTGTCATGTGCAACCAGCCAAAAAGTGCGACGTGCAAAATTTTTGGAATTCAATGTCTCGCCTAGTTCGCAGCCAATTATTCTGGTGCCATCCGGCAACCCCGATTGCATTGCGTACGAGCGCGAACCACTGCTTGACGATCTCAGGATCCTCACATCTAGCTCTCTGATAGTCGTACTATCGATTGAATCGTGTTTTGAGCTCAGGGGTTCGCTTGATAAAGTTGTGTGGCCAGTTCTTGCCAACTGTGCCAGCAGCGCGCTCAGCAAGCAGTTGATTAGCCATATCTCGTACAGCTCTATCCTGGGCGCAAAGCCACGCGATTCTAGGTCGAGTATATATTGGACAATAAGAGATTCCTCTAGCTTTGTAAGCTTCTTTGAATTGGCCTCGCAATCGCGTCGCGAAGGGATGCCGGCGCGTCGTCGTCTTAGCGTTGTTCGATGGACGTTGTACGTCTGCGTAGCATATCTAACACTTTTAAATTAATAGCGATTAATAGCTAAGACGGCTAAGGATATCCTCCCTTCGTTATAAGTTGATTGAATATTGTTTGGTTGAGGCATGGTAGTTGAAAGCTAACGCGTCGCGTTTTGCTGATGAGGTGGGCCGCTCGCTTGTGTGGTAAAATTCAAAAGAAAAAGAAAAGCCCGTTACTAAAGCCAAGGATGCCGCTGAAGTACACGAGGAGGCTGGAGCCTGGCTGGCCCTCTGTAAAACTCGCCGTGCTAAACGTGATACTCAACTGGAAGACGAGTTCTCGAAGCTCCTCTATACCACTGTAGGGTCCAAGGGCCGGGCTCGCCTCATCTAGTGGCTCCTCATCCGGACCACTCTCCTCGGCCTCGTCTTCGGGTTCGTACCCGTCTTTGTCATCTTCGTCCGCATCTTGCCCGTCTTCGGATTCGTACCCGTCACTGTCATCTTCGTCCGTACCTTCCTCGTCACCACTTTGATCTTCATATACTGTCTCCTCGCCCTCACCATCTGCCGCGAGGTGGTTCTCCTCTTCAACCATGGGCTTGCGACGGGTTTCCTGCTCTGCACCGTTCATCAAGGCCGCATGGTCCCAGATTCCTCCGAGCTGGATGAGCTGTCGTTTAGTAAATCGAATTCCGGTAAAGCGGCGGCGCACCTCCGTGGGCATACGGTAAGCACGGAAGAGCAGGGCGAAGAACCGTTTGAACAGTCGACGATATTTTAGCTTGCTCTGCGGAAAGGCGACAAGGCTAAATGGCTTAGGGTAACAGCACTGAGTCCTAGTGCTCCTTAGCCAACAGAGCAGGACGCGGCTGGTGTGCTGTACAGTCACCTCACAGCGATCGAGCATGTCATCAATGATGGGCATTAGGGCTGCAATCCTCTGCTCGTCCTGCAATGGGCTTATGACGTCCGTGCCCCCGTCTCGCGAGCCTTCACAGATGATATAATCGTCGGTAGATCGATCCAAATTCGGCATCTCGGTCTGGCCAAGCAGAATATCCCGTCGGGCCCCCCGGTAGGTTTCAAGCCAGCGCGTGCGATCCATCCACGGACCTTTGGCAGCAAACGTCGGTGTCCCAGTATCGATGCAATCCCTTGTCGCCCCTCCTGTGCTTGTAGGTGTTTATATTCTCGTTCATATACCGATTGGAGATGATCCTCTACACCTCGTCCTGCCACCGGCCGGATTGTTCGACCATCCTTTCGAACGGTCCAGTACCGTCGCGTAGCGCCATTTATCCAACTCTGGAGGTAGACGTCATCGTAAAGATCCTGAATCCGTGCACGCGATGCTGGCCGACCATTGAGGTGATTCTTCGATATATGCTTGGAGAGTTCGGGGTAATGAGTTGTGTGATAGCGGCATCCTCGACAAGGAAAGCCGTCCTGTACACGCAGCAGGGGGTGAGTGTCAGAGCCATCATCGCGTGGGACTAGGTCGGCCGGGTTGCGGAACCCTTCTGGGTAAAGGAAGGTAAGGTAGCTAGTGAGTCCTCTCCGATCTTCCTCGGAGACCTGGTGCTTGTCTCGTAGATGGGAGGTGACCTGAGAGTGCCTTACGGCAAGCGCGTATCCACACTCGCTCCGACAGCAGATCAAGAGCTGCTCTTTGTAGTCAATGGAGAGTTGGAGTTTCTCAAGACGATTAGTGGAGTGATCCATCATTCCCGGCAGAGAAGAAGCAATTAATGAAGAGCGCAGCTGTATTTATGGGCATAATGTAGCGTCCTGCTTTTTTGCCTTACAGAATGTATATACAATCCAGACATAAGAACTTGTTAATCAGGGTCTGTCTTCGTAGCGGTGTCGTTTTGCTAGCCTTTCTTGAAATTCTCGTTCGCGTTCGAGTCGGCGCTGCGCGCGGCCCGGCGACATGTGGAACACGTCGAGTTCTGGCGCGTACCTGACGCGTGCACGGGCCAGAACCAGGTTATGACATAACACGGATGGTTCTGGGACGGACCGCATGGACCAGTGCACGGACGTTCTCCAGGTTATGTCATAACACGGGCCAAATGTCGCGACCCTTAGTACAGTAGGCAATCTAGACCACTAACACCAATTTCAACTTTGAGCATGCAATGACTAATTCATGCCTAAGGACGAAAGATGGTCATTGAGGTTATAGATTCTTGTGACAAGGAGTTCTCACCTACGTAATCTAATACGCTACAAGGCATAACAAAGATAAATTTTTCTTATACAAAGTCTAAATAGGCATTATACAGCCTACTAAGGTTTTAAGTCCTAGACGTATTGTTAGGTTATAGAAAATGCGTAATTTGGATAATTTGACAGTTGTAGGCAAGATACTATTTTCATTACTAATTTACTAGTATAGAAGCCTCGAATAAGGAAAAAACACACGGACAATAGGGGCTACATTAGATACAAGATAGGGTAGATATAAAAAGATAAATGCCTATTTTTGGTGAGATTTTTGCAATTTGGTCTCGCTGTCAGCTCTACTACGGGATTTTCGCTTCGCAGTGTAAAGGGCTACCAATATATGGCATAAGCGTTGGGATGTGCTGCCAAACGATGTCTACGAGCACGACAAGGGCACGCGCGAGGGAGAACGAGGCTTCGCGGGAATATATTAAAATGACTATCCAGTTACATACTTGATTACATTAAGGGCCATTGATCTTAATGGTCGTCGCCACACTCGGGTGGCCCTGCAAATCCATTGCGAACAGCATCCAGTACCCCGGCGTCGCGATGCCGTAATCATTGGGTATCGTGACCTGGTACGAGTTCGTGCCGGCAAACATGAGGGTGAGCGGGATGCGGCGCTGATCGGTGTTGACGGTGTGTGTTGCCGAGCCGTAGCGGATAAGCGACATGGCGCTGATAGCGGTGTTGGTATTCACCGTGATGGTGTTCCCCGGTACGACGCTCGCGGATGAGACGGAAGTGATGGATGGGCGAGAGGAGGAAGTGCCGTCGCCGTTCAGCAGGTACTGCGGCGTGTAGATTTGCGCGTCGAAGTGGTTGGAGGAGCAGGTGCCGCAAAGGCCGCCGCCGCCGGACATGACAGTGCCG